>JAODAL010020684.1:0-68827 GCA_025379985.1 Phyllomedusa bahiana | reverse complement strand
CTATAATACTGCCCCCTATGTACAAGAATATAACTGTTATAATGCTGCCTCCTATGTACAAGAATATAACTACTATAAAACTGCTCCTATGTACAAGAATATAATTACTATAATACTGCCTCTAGGTACAAAAATATAACTACAATAATACTGCCCCTATGTGCAAGAATATAACTACTATAATACTGACCCTATGAACAAGAATATAGCTACTATAATACTGCCCTATGTACAAGAATATAACTACTATAATACTGCTCCTATGTACAAGAATATAACTACTATAATACTGCTCCTATGTACAAGAAATAACTATAAAATACTGCCCCTATGTACAAGAATATAACTACTATAATACTGTAACCTATTATATAATTAAAACTTAATACTCCCTAAACTAGAACAGAATATTCAAATTATCCTCTTAATTAGCGCTGTGAACCTTTCTCTGTAATGAAGTGTCACATAACACAACCCTGCAGTTTATTTGTCTCTTTTATCTTAAATTTCTAATAAGGGGACTTGGCCTTCCTGCCGCTTCCTCTTTGAGCAGAGAGCAAGATACAGAGTAAATATTAGCTGATCTTGTTTAGCTCCGTTGCTGTATATTTTCCTTCTTCACTTGCTTCCTGCAGAGAAATAAATGAGCTTTTAGAATAATGTGGAGGAGCTGGTGTTGCCGCAGCAGCGCTGGTCCTGCAGCTCTGGACATTGAGCAGCAGAAAGTGGGAAATGAGGAGACACAGCTATAAATGGCCGCTCTGTATTTCCCTCTTATCCTGTTCCATGATGGGATCTTTTATATCTTGAACATATGTATCTTTTGCATCCGCATTTTTTCTTTACCTTCACATTCCGCTTGATACAATGTTTCTCTTTGGGTTTGTAAATAATGTGTTTACTATGTATCCCCTTTCTTAGGTTCTGTCTACACTGCAAATGTTATTGAATATCAGACTGCATTGTAACATCGCTGGACCACGGTTTTTGCCGCCGGTTTGTGCAGAAAAATTAGGACGGTTTTCGAATTTTGGATTTCCTAGTGAATTGTATTTACTAGAATCCGAATTGAATCTGTCAGATGATAGACCACGTTCTGTCTTCCAGTAGAACGTCGGTGGTTTAGAAATCCTACAGTACAAGGTCTGTGCTGTGTAGACTACAGCTTGGATTTTCTATTGAGGTCTACACAGTGCTGGTTACAGCCGGATATTCAGCGGTTTATAAATACTGAATCTGCCGAAACAGGGTCTCCATCAGTCATCTATTAAAGGGGTTTTGCCAGGACGTGCCTTATCTGCTAAGAAGCAAAAGTAAACAAGCCATGGCTGAGCTGAGAGAGAGAGAGAGAGAGAGAGAGAGAGAGAGCTGGTCAGAGCACAGAGCCATGCATAAGGGATTGTATGCAATGTTCACTGAAATAATCACACTACAACTAGTGTATTTTGTATACAAAAGACAACACCTTTTTCCACAGCAGCTTGAAAGCTCCTTCATGTTCCCTGTTATCAGATAAAGCAGGGATCTACTCATATAATCACATTACAACTAGTGGATTCTGTATACAAAAGACAAAATATTTCTACCCTGTGCCTTGAAAGCTTCTTCAGCTCCCTTTCATCAGATAAGAAGTGTTCTCTGTGCAAGCCTGGACAGCAGCTCTTGTCAGGTCGTATCTAATGCAAGCTTTTAAGTAACTAAGGGCAGGTAAGGCAGCCTGTAGCTCTCTCAGGCTGCACTTTTTGTAATCACATATATTTAGAAAAGTGATTAAATACCCTTTTTGGAGGATCCCACGTCAACATTACATCGTGGCAAAACCCCTTTAACCATTTCAGGGCCCCATACAGCCAAATCAAATGGGGCCCCCACCCATTCATAGTTCCTATTTTTTAGCATATCAGTGAGCTAGTTTCCTTATCAAGGGTATTATCTAAAGCCGTAGCTTTCCTTTTGGGACACGTAATATATCACTATCGCCCCTGATGATTTTTGTGAAATGCGTCGGGCATGTATACTTATATCTAACATCAGTTATATAATGTCATAATTTTGTATATTTATTATACTGTCATATATTGTATATCTATTGTATCATAGTTTTGGCATTTTGTTTATTCCCACACACCGATTTGTCCTGTGTATAGAGTAGGAATTTAATAGGGTTTAGCCGTCGTTTGAGTGGGGGCACCCTTTTTGGGACGGGTCCTCTGCAATATAAGTGGGGGCAGACTAGCGTAAGTGTATTTCTATTGTTTGTGCCCTACATATCTCTTTTGTCCCCTAAACATTAGTCCTATATGTTATGATCTAAAGCAGCATATATTATCTTAAGCAGCATTAAGTGTTATATATATTTTCTGCTTGTAAGTATAAAAAAAATTTAATCGTATTTAAAATAAAAGTCTAGCTTTAGCTTAATTTTTTTCTGGTAGTGATATTATTTTCGAGTGAAGCTTTCAAAAATATCTTGTACATTAAATTTTTCAGTGATTTGTCATATCATTGAGCCCCTTTTTGATTAGGGCCCCTGACAGGAGTACTTCCCATACTGCTCTATTGGCACCCCTGCGCCCAAATTCTGACCAGAAACCAGTGCCTTGTAGAAATGGCCTTCCAATGAGAGGATAAGCAGATCCCCTGTTTCCCCTAAAATAAGACCTAGTGCAATTTGTTTCGAGCTTAGAAATATAAGGCCTCCCCTGAAAATAATACCTAGTGGCAGTCATCGCTTTAGCTCCCCCCCATACCATACATTAGTGTTAACAGATCATCTAGATAGGTCTTGCCTTGTGTGGGAGGCCTCCTGGACAAGAGGTGCTCATTTAAGTAAAGTGCTATTGCTAAATATGAGAGATTGAGGCCAATGCTTCTAAAAGGAATGGAGTCACAAGAAATTCCCCATGAAGTTCAGTGTCTGGAGAGTTATAATGAGGTTCCAGAAGTAGAGGACATGACGGTCTTTGAATATACATTGATTTTTGTTCGTAAATACCGGGATTGGTAAATGTAATATAGACTGTTGTTCATGGAAACAGAGTCACAAGAAATTCTTGATGGAATTCAGAGTAGTCCAAGCTGTGCATAGAGATACTGAACTTTGGAGAAGTGCTACTCTTCCATAATAGCCGTCACTATAGGGGCCAAACAGGCTGCCAACAGAAAAATATGCTGGACAATCTGATAGAAATTGGCAGTCGCCACTAATGGCTGCCCCATTATGCTGATATTTGTGGTGACATGAATACAGTATGGAACAAATGTGAATTCTTGTTCGTGGAAAAAGAAGACATCCCCTGAAAATAGGACCTAGCGCGTCGATTAGGAGCAAAAATTAATATCAGGCACTGTCTTATTTTTTGGGAAACCGGGTATATTTGCAGACTGTGTGTTAGATATAGCACATATCCTGGCTTTGGTGACCCTTGGAGAGAAGTAGTTCAGCACAACCTTCATTTAGTACCTTAATCGGTGGTCGGATAGTTTGCAGGGATATCTTATTTGGAGACCTGACAATGTAAGGAATTATCCTGCAAAGGAGATTGGACAAATCGGCACCAAGTCCCCTTGTACCAGATGGTTAGGGATCAATCCCCTCATCACTATGAATATAAAGAAAAGCAAACATCCTGTCTGGCAACATAGACAAACTGAACATGGCTCTTACAGGGGTTGTCTCATCTCAAAGTTTCATAGGATGCATGAATGAAATAATGCTGCTTTGCTCTGTCACTTCCTGGTCCAGCTGTCTGTAATTAGCATATGAGCTCTGTGTATTCAGGCTTCTCTGTTTATTAGTCTAGATTAAATAAATTACCTTCTTTGAGTTCCAGAGAAGCTTCTGAGCTAATGTAAACAGTAGAGTAATTAGTCTTTTGTCTGAAAGATCAGATAACACACAAGCTCTCACTGCGGTCTGCAACCTGTGTGATGAAATCACCCCTGCTACCACATACCACAAACAGCAGGGGGGGGGGGGGAGAAGTACACAGGTCGGTCACTTGGGAAACCTGAGAGCCCTCAGAAGGTGATAAAATCATTTGTAGCTCCTTAACAGAAAAAGATGAACAAAGCAACATATTTGGAAAAGGTCTTCATTTAGTGTTCCCTACATTTTGAAAGCTATTCTTTGTAGTGAGACAATCCCTTTAAGTTAAAGGGACACTCTCACCACATTAATTAGCTTTAGAGATGTAGACAACTGTAAATAAAGACTATTGCCAACAGTTACATAGTTACATAGTTAGTACGGTTGAAAAAAGACTGATGTCCATCAAGTTCAAGCAAGGATGGGGAAAATGTGGATGAAGGGAGGGAGACGAGAAGTTTTTTATGCTTAGTTTCCCTAATACTGATGAAGACTTTGAAACCCAAAAGGCGAGAACCAATCTGCTCTAGGGAATATTTCATTTCTGACCCCAGAGCCGCCATCAGACTGGATCTAGATTTTTATACGGCTACATATGAATTAATATTCTTAGTTTCAGGCAGTTATCAAAGCCTTTCTTGAAACCCACAACGGTTCCTGCTGTAGGAACTATTCCATAGAGTCACGGTTAGTGAAGAAGGCCTTTCTCCTCTGTAAAATGAATCCTTTTTTCCCCAGACAGAGGGAGCGCCCCCTAGTGCAGAGAGCTTCAGAGCTCAAAGTAAAGAAAAATAATTACTCTCCTTTGTTTGTTAGAGATAACACACTCTGTTCTCAAGCCACCGTTATCCTGTGAGCCGACCTGTAGTGACGTCACTCCCTGCTCTCAGATAAGATAAAGAGCAGAGAGAGCAGGGGAGAGCAGGCTAATCCCAGTGGTGAGACAACCCCTTTAATGGGTAATTCCCTGCTGGTCTAGGGCACTTAAAGGGGTTGTCTCACTACAGGGACTGCTGCTTTTTATGTTAAAGATCTCGAAAAAACAAGTCACTTTGCAATATGTGTCCATTAATAGTGTCATACCTATTCCTAGATATCCCCTCTTGTATGGGCTGCATCAGCTCCTCAGGTCGCTATAGCTACAGACCTGTTCAATCTCTCATGATAGGCTGCCAGCACTGGTTGCTATAGCTACAGACCTGTTTGATCTCTCCTGATAGGCTGCCAGCACTGGTTGCTATAGCTACAGACCTGTTCAATCTCTCATGATAGGCTGCCAGCACTGGTTGCTATAGCTACAGACCTGTTTGATCTCTCCTGATAGGCTGCCAGCACTGGTTGCTATAGCTACAGACCTGTTCAATCTCTCATGTTAGGCTGCCAGCACTGGTTGCTATAGCTACAGACCTGTTTGATCTCTCCTGATAGGCTGCCAGCACTGGTTGCTATAGCTACAGACCTGTTCGATCTCTCCTGATAGGCTGCCAGCGCTGGTTGCTATAGCTACACACTTGGCTTCTACTGCAGCCTAGTGGAAGCCAGTAAACACGCTCCTGAATTCAAACTGAAACCAAGAAAACAGGATGGGGTGAGAGGAATCAATGTAGTGGAAAAACCCTTTTAAGGTTTATTTTTTAAGCTTATTGCCAGGTTGCTTTTTGGTCTTTGTCTTGAGGCCCAAAAAGTGTGATGCCCTCACCCCTTGCCCAGTTTTCATTTGGTCTTTCGCTATCTCTATTTCTGCCTTTCTGCTCTGCCTGGGCATCTTTTTCGGGTATCATGAGCAGGCGGTCAGGCTGAACACTGCTATCCCCCTTCTCCCCCCTTTCCATGTGTATAGTACTGTGTTACTGTACAGATTTCCCCCATCGTCTGCTGTTTAGGTGTTGATTTGTTTAGGGGATCACAAAGGTGCAACACGGAATATTTTAGTCTCAGCCCCGGGTTTAAATTTTTAAAGACCACGTCAGCACCATTATTGCTGTGGGGAAAATCGGGAGTTTTATTAGTTACTTTGTCAGTCGATCATTCTAAGTGAATAATCCGGGGCTGCGCACTCCCGATCATTAAGAAGTGCAAGATATTAAATAACTCGTTATAAGGGAAATTTTTTCCCCCTTTTCTTAAAAAAACTTACATGATCTGACATCAATTAATAGGAAAAATAGAGACGGCCCAGTGAGAAAAATATTATTAGCGCGCCCTAGAAATTCTTTTTTTAAATCCCAATTGATACTCAAAATGCCAAACTGTTTAAATTAATTTTTTTAAATTAGCAATAATTAACAAATTTAAAAATAGGAATTTCAGTTACCTTAAAGAAAACCCCGGGGTAATGATAGCAGCAGCCCAAATTTTTAAACCCCCTTTCCTAAATGTGGGGGAAAAAAAAATGGGGGTTTAAAGAAAAATAGATAGATATGAGGGGTAGAAATAGAAAAAATAGTTTTAAAAAATAGAAATAGATATGGAAGATAGAAATAGAAAAAGGAAAAAAAAAAAAAACGAAAAAAAAAAAAAAAAAAAAAAAAAACAAAAAAAAAAAAAAAGGGGGGAATTTTTAAAAGGGGGGGGGGATAGATAGAAATAGAAAATAGAAAAAAAGTAGATAGAGGATAAAGAAATAGATAGATAGATAGATAGACAATTTAGGAGATCAGCACTCCCAGAAGAGTCTATAAGAAGGTGTGATTTCAGCAGATACAGCCACGGTTCAATGGAAACTGTGCTGTAGTCTAAAAATTTATATATTTTTTCTGTAGTTAACGAACGTTTTTTTGACTGAGGGTTTCCTAAGCCTAAAACTGTGGGTTGGAATATAGAACATGTTGTGCATTCTGCCGGACGGTTGTCAGATTCCCGTAGCCCCAATGTACTGGGCCGCCAGGATTGGAAAACCCGACCTCCGTTTTTTGTGAAAAAACGCAACAGGCACGCCCCGGATGTAAAAGTGTTTGGGGGGATTTTGGACGCCATTTTCACATTGCTGTGTAGACTAGCCTAAGGCCCCGTTACCGGCCCTTATTTCGGGTATTTGCGACGTTGACGATCGCAACCGTGGCAAACGTGAAAAAGTCACGCCTATTTTCTATTGATTAAATAGAAAATACGGCTCGTCGTTAACACGAGGGGTTTTTCCGGGCCGGATTGCCGGGGGGTTACGAGGCAACCCGGACGGAAAAAAAAAAATGGAGTAATTTTTTACGGCGGATTCACCCCCTCAATGATTTTAGATGGTGAATCCGTGGGAAATCAGTTACAAATATTCCCACTTAGTGGGCCCCTTATTGCAACTGATTTTCAAAATGATTAGAACGTTTTTGATGGCAATCCGATGAAATACGTTCTGAAATAAGCCGTGTGAACATAGCCTAAGAGTCTTTATTTACACATCCAAAAAAACTTGTCCTCCTCTCACAGAACTTTTCTCAAACACACTGCCCTGTGGCACCTGCACCGTTCATGTAGAAATTGCAGATAACGATCCTTTCCATGTAATTAATACAATGTGCAAATATCATCCAATATATGAAGAAAAGGTGCAAATATTGACACAACAAAAATTTGGCGGATTTTGGGGGGACAGTTCTGGGGGAGAACCTGAAAAATGAGGGTTTTTATTTATCACTCTATTTTGTATTTGTCGGTGAAATGGATCTGGCGATGGTATTTACTGTTATGTGGTTGTTAATTGTATTGGATAATTAGAGAGTATAATTACAAACAGTCCCCCAATTTTCACCTTTTTCCCAATTACTTTGTCCCCTAGTTACAAAGGGAACTTAGGGCTGCTGGGACGAGGTTCCATGTTCCACAGCGTGTAGCTGTGGAAAAAAAAGTTTCGCATGCCCCCAAACGCACTGAGGGAGAAAGGGGGTGAAAACTTTTTTAAAGGGGCACAGAAGCAAAACAAGTTTAAAAAAACCCTTCCCTTTCCTTCTAAAATTTTGGCTGGAGTTACCTTTAAAAAATATACATGTTTGACCCATATACAAATCAAAATTTAAAAACAAACCTTTAGTCCCTGTCCCCCTTTATCCCGGGGGCTGCTGATCTTACTTATGGGGTGGGGCGCCCATTGGTTAGATAATGCGTTGTGCAATTTTTTTTAGTTGATTTTTGATATGCTTTATTATTGCTACAACTTTTTGATAAACTTTGGATTAATGAAATGATATTGATCACATCTAAATAAAACGCTTTCTGTGATCCCTCAATATTCAATATTAATTGGTTCCAGACGACCATTGCATCATGAAACCATAACTCTATGGAAAACTGGTAATTGATTCTGAACATGTCCCCAGCAACATGGAGATGTAATAGATAACTAATACAATAAATTCATCCATATCACATCAGAAGGAGCTGCTGGAAATCATTCTGTATGATGAGGACAGGAGCTTCTGGGGTCATGGACTTTATATAGAATGGACAAGAAAATCGGGCCTTCTCCTTGTGCCTAAAGGGGCTGCTCATACTGGCACATGTAAGAGCAGTACAGGACATATAGTACCGCACTGTACTGTAGAGAGGCCTATAAGACCACCATCACTGCAAGCACATCAAACTAATACATGTAAGAGCAGTATCAGACATGTAGTACGCACTGGTAGGAGTAGAGAGGGCTCTATAGACCGGCCAGATCACCACTGTAATGTACCTACACTACTACAACATGTAAGATCAGTATCATGACATTAGTACCTACCGTGCACACTGTACGTGTATAGTTGCTATAGAATGCCCAACACTCTGCGAGCAAGCACCTCACTAGTGAACATGTGTAAGAAGCAGGTACAGGACATTAGTACCTCACTGTACTGTAGAGAGACGCTATAGATCCCCAATCACTGATGGACCCTCACAAATAATTAAGAGAGCATACAGGACATGTAGTACCACATTTACTATATGGAGGTGCTTATAAGAACCGCTCAATCACTCATGTATCTCATTAATACAATGTAAATCAGTACAAGGACATTTTAGTACCGATACCTAAGCACTGTACTGTAAGAGAGAGTTATAGACCTCCAATCACTGCATGATAAACCTCACTAATACATGTACAGAGCAGTACAGGACATGTATACCCACACTGTACTAATAGATAGGTGCTATAGACCCCCAATCACGGCCTATCACCTTCACTAATACATGTAATAAGCAGTATACAGGATGTGGTAGTACCTCCTGCACTGGTACTGTAGAGAGGCACTATAGACCAGCCAGTCACTGCATGCACTTCACTAATACATGTAAGAGACCATTACAGGACAAGTAGTACCTCACTGTTACAGTAAGAGGAGCTAAAAGACCCACCAACTCAATGAAGTGCACCTCAATAATCACAAGTACAGAGCAGTACATGACATACAGTAACCGTACTGTAACTGTAGAGAACAGCTAATACGACCAGAGCACTCACATGCAATGCACCTCACTAATAAAATGTAAGAGCAGTACATAGACATGTTATACCTCAATGCACTGTATGTAGATAGGGCTCTATAGACCACCAATCACTGCATGACATCCTCACTAATGACATGTAAGAGCATACAGGACATTATGTAAGTCACCACGCACGTACTCTGTAAGAATGTTTGATCGCTAATAGACCACCAATCCCTGCATGCACCGCATACTAATACATTAAGAGCATTACGGGACAATGTAGTACTGCACTGTACTTGTAGGAGACCGCTAATAGACCACCATTCCCACTGCATGCACCTCAACTAATACATGTAAGCGCCGTACAGGACAAGTATACCACGCACTGTAATTAGAGATGCGCTACAAGACCTCACAATCACTGCCTGCACCTCACTAATACATGTAAGAGCAGTACAGGACATGTGTTCCGCACTGTACTGTAGAGAGGAGCTATAGAATACCAATAACTGCATGCACCACACAAATTCATGTAAAAGTAGTACAGGACATGGAGTACCACTGTACAATAGAGAGGTGCCATAGACCCCCAATCACTGCCTTCACCTCACTAATACATGTAAGAGCAGTACAGGATGTGTAGTACCGCACTGTACTGTAGAGAGGCACTATAGACCGCCAGTCACTGCATGCACTTCACTAATACATGTAAGAGCAGTACAGGACATGTAGTACCGCACTGTACTGTAGAGAGGGGGCGCTATAGACCACCAATCAATGAATGCACCTCACTAATACATGTAAGAGCAGTACAGAACAAATATTACCGTACTGTACTGTAGAGAGACACTATAGACCTCCAGTTACAGCATGTATCTCACTAATACATGTAAGAGCAGTACAGGACATGTAGAACCGCACTGTACTGTAGAGAGACTCTACTTGATTGCCAATCACTGCACTAATACAGAGCTTTAACAAGTAAAATGTTCATGATAATTGGTCGTATCTTCCATCAATTACATCTGTCGCAGATCGGCAGTGTCTGTGACATTGTGTAGGTTCAAGATACAATGTCCCAGGAAAGAGCATTGTACAGATGTAGCATAGCTTAATTTGACCGTCATACCACGACTTTTCATGACATTTGCTCTTATTTCAAAATAAGTCATTGAAAAGCATTGAAAAAGTTGATATAATGTTGTGTGCTGTGATATCATGGGGTGCTATCTGTCAAGTTTAGTTTTGCTACATCAGGTATGTGGAAACATTGTATCCCTGAGGCAAGTTTATTACTTTGACGGGATCATTGAATTTGGCGACTGGATATGGACCATTACCCTACATGCTTGGATGCTGATTAATGTTCATTCTTTTTCCTAACTCAAGATCTTCTCACACTGGTCATTGTCTTTGACTTCCTGGTTTTAAAACCCTGATCCTGACTTGGCCATTCATAATACTTCTGTTTTAGACTCTGGGTTCTCCTGTTAGTAATGTTTTCTCTGTTCCTGACTTCGCTCCCATCTTTCCCATTGGTCTGTCATATCCTGACTGCTCTCTAGGTGATGACTCTTGACTCATTTGTTGACTTTGCTGCCTCTGCATCAGTGGTACTACCACCAATTGGAGACTATTCTGGGGACTGTGACCTGTGAATCCAGCTGGCACTGTGGATACCCCCTTGTAAGGGCAGTGAGCAGGTAGATTCTTTAGACTCTCCATCCAAGTCCAGACAATGCCAAACCCTCATGGCTTACTGAATCCACTTCTCCAGTAAGTACCACAAAGGTGTCAAACTCATTTCCACCGAAGGCCACATCAGTATTATGGTAGTCCTTAAAGGGCATTTGGAGAGCCTTGGATGGAGGTTAAGGTGCCTGGGTAGGGCTGTCAGGGCTGTGCCACCACCAGTACTTTTCTGAACAAAAGTGTGGCAGTGCATGCCAGAGCGTTGAATCCAAGATGGCACCCGCTTCCTGTGCTGGTGCTTCCATCTCTGCCAAGCACTGGCTTCATTGTCCAGGAGAAATAGAGCTCCAGTTTTTCAGCATCTAGACCTTGTCCATTCCTGCTTGCTGTGTCTAAGCTCTCATGGGCCACATAATTTGGCCATTGGGCTCAGAGTTTGCCATCCCATGGGACCAATATCTGGTGGGAAGTTATTGTAGAACATTGTGAATCTGACGGAAACCAGTGGAAGTCTGAGCACTTGGGCACCTTTAATGTCATTTTAACAGAGTTCTGATCTAGAAAACCCATTTTCAAGCACTGTAATATCCTACTATATGATGCTGATGTAATGGTAATGGTCTACTGAGTCCACCCTATAATCCTACATTGTTGATCCAGAGGAAGGAAAAGACCTCTATGAGGTGAAGGCTAATTGTCCCATGCAAGAGGAAATATTCCTTCCCGACTCCAATTGGGCAGTAGAATAATCTCTGGATCAACCAACGCCAGATCTCCAGGATTTATTAACCATAACCTGTGATATTATCTAAGTCCTTCTTGTACTTGGTCAATGACTAAACCATCACAACCTCTTGAGGCTCTGTAGTAGTATCAACGCTCTTCAAGTGAAGGATCCTTGTCGTGATTTATGGCTGAAGAGGCTTCCTTTCTATAGACCTTAGGAACGACCCTTACCATCGTTAGAGGCCGAGGGGTAAAAACATCACGAGAGATCGGTAAACCATCCTTTCAAATATTTGTACTTGTGATTACATCGCCCCTAAGTCGTCTTTTTTGCAGGCTGAATAGACTCCACATCCAATCCATTCCCTTAACCAACCTGTGTCCGTCCTCTACACCCCCGCTCCCCATTATGCAAACTTTGTCCCATCATATGCACTGATCCCCAAAACTGTATCCAATATTCCATGGTCTGCAGCCTATTGTGTACCATGAGAACTGTGTAATGTACAGTATGTGTCAAACTCAAGGCCCACAGGGTAATTCATCATTTTTTGTGACCCATGAAAGCTTAGGGGTTTTGCCACAATCTAATGTTATGTGGGATCCTCCAAAATGGGTATTTAATCACTTTTCTAAATATATGTCATTAAAAAAAGTGAAGCTTGTGAGATCTACAGCCTTCCTTACATGCCCTTAGTTTTACTGACAGTTTACTTTAGACACGACCAGGAGCTGACAAGAGCTGATCTGTTGTTTGCACTTCTTATCTGATGGTAGGGAAACATAATGAAGTTTTGAAAGAGACTGTGGAATAAACAGATCCTGTGATCCTTTTGTTAAGAAACCACCGGTTGTAATGTAGTTATCTGATAAACATGCTGACACTCCCTGGATTCCCTGCTCACCCTCCTACCCTCCCCGCCTGCATCAATTTTGTGAAACAAAATATAAAAGAACACTGCCTGCTCGGACTTATCTTCTCTTCCTTGTACAATACAGTTCTCCCCTATGCATTAGCCAAACAATTTTGCTCACTAGCAGAGACTGAGTATCAGGAACGTTCATGGGAGGAGGGAGTCAATGACATTAAGCAGGAGAGGTACTTGTTTTTTTAAACACAGAAGCACAACGCCCCTTTTTTTCAAGCCTCAAGAGGGGAGTATCAGCCTGTTAGGTAAGGAACTCGCTTCTTGGCTAAACCCCTTTAAATGGAGCCATTTACTACATGGGGGGCCCCCCCCCCCCTCCCCCCCTTATATAATAGATACAGACACCATTGATACTATCGGGCTGGAGAGGAACATATAGTTGATACTCCTAATGGGGATATTTATCAGTAAACGATTAGCTACCATCCGGACCATGAATATGCTACAGGTTTTATCTCCAGCCGTTCACGTAACATGTTGTAAAATATCGGAGATAATCAGTATTTGTCTATTTTCTATCATATTGCCATATATTTATTTTATCACCAACGTTACATATATCGCATATGAAGTAATCAGATTGGCTAAGTGCCCCTTCTGTGTCCCAGAGTGAACCCCAATATACTACTTTTTTGGGGGAAACGTTTGGAAACGGATAGAGATGTTGAGATGGATATATGTGTAACCATCTGTATATATTGAGTATCTTAGATATTGGAGACGGATATATATTATCCATCTTATATATGAGTATCTTCTAGATATTGGATGGATATATATTGTATCCATCGTGGTATAATCTATTGAAGTATCTAGATATTGGGACAGATATATCGTGTATTCCAGTCTTTATATATTGAGAAACTTAATATTGGGATGGATATATATGTATCGCATCTGTATATATTGAGTATCATAGACAGTTGGGACGGATATATAATGTATCCATCTTTATATATTGAAGTATCGTTATATATATGGTGTCGGATTTATATGTTTATCCAACTGTATATACGAGTATCTTAGATATTGGGATTGGGATATATATGTATCCATCTGTATATATCGAGTATCTTAGATTTTGGGATGGAAATATATATATGTATCCATCTGTATTTTTGGATTTAGATTTTGGGGATGGGGAAAATTTATATGTATCCTTCTGTATTTTTTGAGTTTTAGATATTGGGGGGGAAAATATATGTATTATCTGTATTTTTTGGGGGCTTCTGATATAAATTTGTTGATTTTTTCCCTTGTGGTGACTGTTTTTATTGATATTTTAAAACCCGTCTTTTGGGTATCTTATGACATTTATTTTTGGCCCTTTTTGCCACCTTTTTATTAGTGTAGGGGTAACAATAGGGTATTCTATACAGCACTGGGTTTCCCAGGGGGGGTTGCCCCTTGGGGGCGGGTACTCTTTTTTTAGATAAAGGTAGGGTTTAGGGTACCCTTTGATAGGGATTTTTAGGGTGTTTTTGGGTTTTGGAAGCTTTCTTTTGTTTTTAAAATGGGGATTTTTTTTTTTGTTTTAAATTTTTGTCTTAAAAGAATAAAAGGTAAAATGCAGGCTTGCAAAAAAAGGCACGATAAAAACAAACAAATTTCTTTAACGAAAACAAGGAAAAAAAGAAAGCCATTTTTCGTAATTTAAAGCTGTTTTCCTTCCCTAAAACCCAAACCCCTGTGTTTTGGGCCCCAGGGAAAAATTTGGGGGGAAAAAGGTTCTCCCAAAATAAATTTTTAAAAGATTCCATCGGAAAACGGTCCCCCAAATTTTGGAAGCATTTTAATATTTATTAGCATTAAAGGGGAAACCCTGTCACTTAGTTTAGGCCCCCCTTTGCTGAGGACAGAAAAGCTAGTTTTCCAGCCCTGCTTTTTCCCAAGCCTGTTTCCCTTATTCTGTAAGTTGCAGGATTTTTGTGTTTTTAAAATGCTCAAATCTGCAGTTATCAGTCAGAGAGTCATTCAAAGGTCATTCGAAGAGTCATTTTTTTTTTTCTTTTACCCCCAATCTGGGGGTTTACCCCCGCCCACCTCAACGGCAAACCTATTTACTTTGAATAGGTAGAAACATGTTAAAAAAACGGGTTCGTGGGGGGGGCTACCCTTTTGGTGGGCGGGTAAACCCCTTTATTCATAAATAAAAATTTGAGGGGTAAATGCCAAAATTTTTTTTTTCCAGTTTCTTAAGAATAAGGGAACAGCGGGGGAAACACCCTGTCGGGACACTCGCTTGTGTGACCTAAAAAAAAGGGGGGTTTTTAAAAACTATGTGTTTTTTTCCCCTTTAAAAAGGTTTAATTTTTTAAATTTTATGATCATTTTCATGGGGACTTCCAAGCGTTGTTTTGTCCCATGGGGAAGCTCGGAAAAAAGGGGCGGGGAGGGGGGGTTTCTGGATCCCAGAGTGACTGTCCTTTTTCCACTCTGGGGCCGGACGGGGGGCCTTACGGGGTCCCGGATGCCATTTGGTTGGGAAATTCTGGTGCACACCAGTGCTCTGTTCAGCAACTTACGATAGGGCCCACGGGCTCGGGCTGCCCCACCCAGGGCTTTTCCCCTTTGAGGCTATCCATAATGCTGCCATTGCCCTCGGTGAAAATGACTTTGAAAAGGAGTTTGGCACCCCTGGTGTAATGCTTCGTTCCGCCTGTAGGAGTGCTACAGAAAAATTGAGCATATTCTCCTGAGCTCCCCCTGCAGGAAAACAGTGATCACGGGGACCCCCAGCAGGGGGGTCCTCTTAGTTCAGAGGCTTTG
This sequence comes from Phyllomedusa bahiana, assembly GCA_025379985.1. Lineage (NCBI taxonomy): Eukaryota > Metazoa > Chordata > Amphibia > Anura > Hylidae > Phyllomedusa > Phyllomedusa bahiana. The sequence continues at coordinate 53,443 of JAODAL010020684.1, read as the reverse complement.
CAAAAAACAAACGCTTTAACGGAGAGATTTTTTTCCCCCTTTAAAAGTAAGAGGTTTTTGAGCGGGAAATTATTCCCGTTGTTCAGCTTTCTTTGTGTAATAAGCTTTAAATGTGTCCCAGAGCGCTCCACTCCGGGCAGAGGACACGGGGGCAGTAAAAAAAGCGAGCTCTGGACAAAAACAAAAAGCCGTTCAGGACGGGGACTTTAAACAAAAAAAACCCCCGGGATCTCCCAAAAGGGTAAAGAGCTAAAAAGAGGACAAAAAAAAGCGTTGAAAAGGGGAAAAAGCTTGGGAGGGAAAAATTTTTAAAGTGGGGGCGGAATTGGCACATTCTCAAACCCGAAGGGGCCCGGGGAAGCGGCTGTTCCCGCCGCACACTCGAGGAGCGCCCGGGGTGTGTCGGCAGTTTTTTTGGGGAAAATATAGAATGGCAGAAGCCCATTTGTGGCCTAAAATTGGGATCCCGAAAAAAACTTGACTCTTCAATGTTTTAAGTTTTTTTCTACTTTATTTTCGGAAGGTGTCAGAAAAGTATATACCTAGTATCAATGTATGGCGGAATTTTTTGGGAACTGTTCGCAGTATTCTTTGTGACTTTGTGGCAAAAATTCTGTAGCCCAAAAAAAAAACCCTTAAGAAAAAAAACTTAAAGAAATTGGGGTTTTAGGTGCACAACAGTGCCATTTTAAATTTTGGGGTTCCTTGCGCCCGAATACGGGGCTTCTCAATGCTGCCCCCTGGGTTTATGTGGAAACCCGCGCTGAAAACAGGAAACCCCTTTACTGCTGCCCCTGGGTCTTTTGACCCGCAGCTGAAAAGGAAACTCTCACTGCTGCCCCTGGGTCTTTTGACCCGCAGCGGGAAAACGGATTCCTCAATGCTGCCCCGGGGCATATGACCTTTCAGCTGAAAACGGGATTTCTCACTGTGCCACTGGGTCATGTGACCCGCAGCGTTTCCCGGTTTTCTACTGTTTTTTCCCCTGGGTCATTTGACCTGCAAAATGAATAAGGATCTTCCTGTTTTCCCTTTGGGGTTTTGACCCGCAGCTGAATACAGGGCTTCTCACTGCTGCCCTGGGGCATGGACCTGGGTGAATACGGATTCTCACTCTGCCCCCCGGGTAAAGCGACCTGCAGCTGAATCCCGGGGTTTCTCCCTGTTTTTTCCCCCTGGGTCATGGACCTGATTGAATACGGTTTTTCCACTGCTGCCCCCGGGGGCATGTGACCTGCAATTTTGAATTTTCAAAGGGTTTCTCACTGCTGCCCCTGGGTATGTCACCTGCGGAATTTCAGGATTTCTCACTGTGCCTTTGGGGCCCTGTGCCTGCAGTGAATTTTTGGATTTTTCACTGCTGCCTTTGGGTCATGGACCTTGGGATCGGGAAATTTCAGGATCTCTCACTGCTGCCCTTTGGGGCATGTCACCTGCGTGAACCCGGTTTTTTACTGCTGCCCTTTGGGTCATGTGACCTGCAAACTGAAATTTCGGATTTCTCACTGCTGCCACTGGGTCATGTGCCCCGCGTGAATACAGGTTTCTCACTGTGCAACGGGGGCATGTGACCTGCTGTGAATACGGGGTGTTCACTGCTGCAACTGGATTACATGAATGCAGCTGAAAACGGGGTTTCTCATGCGCCAAAGGGTCATGTGAAACCCGCGTGAAAAACAGGGTTTTTCCCCTGCTGCCAAGGGTTTTATGTGACCTGTTTTTGAGTAGTTGAAAAAACCCAGCATGGGTTTTGTGACTAGAAGTGAATTCTCTTTCTTTTCCTTTTGGGAAGTTTTAAAAAATCAGTCTCATAGAAATTCATAGAAAAGGGCAGACTTCCTGTCGGCATCACAAACAGGTGAGGTTTGTGACCCAACATAGACTTTTTTGGGCTTTTGATGGCCCGGTTTTTTAGCAGGGTTTTTGTTTTATTTATTGTGTATGATCTTTAAATTAAAAAGAAATTTTTTCCCTTGGGGGCCCCCAGTGCAGATGATTAAAGGGATCTATGTGGAGAAAGATTCTTGGGGCCAAACCGTGGATTTTTTATTGGGGGTCCACCAGTGGGTTTTATTTTTTGGGGCCCCCAGTGGAGTTGATTATTGGGGCCCAAATGGGGGTTGACTCTTGGGGACACCCGGGGCTGATTATTGGGGCCCCCAGGGGGGGTTTTCTTGGGGCCCCCCCAGGGGGGTTGATTTTTGGGGGGCCCCCGTGGAGCTGATTATTGGGGCCACCAGTGGAGGGGTTTTTTTGGGCCCCCAAAGGAGTTTATTCTTGGGGCCCCCCAGTGGAACTGATTATTGGGGCCCCCCAATGGAGGTGATTTGGGTCAACCTTTTGGGAATTTATTTTTTGGGGTCCCACCCGTTAAGGTTTATTGGTGTTTATCGTTTTGTTTTTTTCTTGGCATCCCCCATAAAGAAGATATTGGGGTTCTCCCGTTTCTTTGTTCTTGATGCCCACGAGACTGCCTAAGGCCCCTTGCATTCAGATTTTTCTTTTCTACCCCTTTTTGTTTTTTTTTCTCCCTAAAAAGTAGCCCCAGGCCCGCCCTTTCCCCGGGGGCATTCCATACTTTGCCAAAACCCCCCCGGGAGTTTCCCCTGCTCCCCGTGGCCAGTCCCCAAACCCGTTTTTTTTTTTCCAGGAAAAATATGAATAGGTAAATTGGGGGTCACAAAACAATAAACAAAAAAATTTCGGGTTCTTCTCCGTTTTTAACCTCTTTTGCATTATACTTGCTGTCGCTTTTTTCCTTTCTCATCTTTCAAAGGACTTACGTAAAAATTAGTCGGCGAAGGGCCCCCCGTACGGGGGGACAGCTTGGTTTCTCCGGGACGGGGGCCCCTTATTCTCATTGGGGCCGGGGGGCCCCCTCGGCGAGCCCCGAACCCGGCTCGGGCTGGCCCCCAGTGTGGACCCCCGGCCTTTCCCGTGGGCCCCCGGGGGCAAATGCCCCCACCCCCCGGGGGCCCCGGGCCCCCGCATCCGGTTCTGAACGCTTTGGGGGCCCCCGTGTCCCTAGCGCTTCCCGAGGGCCAAATGAAGGGGGAGTCGGGGTTTTAATTTGGGTTTTTCCCCCACTCCCGTGGCTGAGCGGGGGGTCAGCGGAGCACGCGCCGCTAGCGCTGCGCTCCGCTGGGTTGCCTGGCGGTGTAAGGCGTTGGGGCCCTTTAAACCCCGCGGTGCCGGCCCCTACTGTGACGTCCCCGCCAGTTAGTACTTTAACGTGCCTCCTATGCGGGCCCGTAGAAGGGCGGGGGAAACGCCCGGGGGGCGAGGGAATTGGGTTTTTTTTTTTTTGTTTTTTTTATATTATTTTTAAAAAAGGGAAAGGGGGCCCCCGGGCTCTCCCTTAAAACCCAAAGGGGGGCCCCGACTCTAAACCCAAAGGGGGGCCCGGGCTCTGCCTTAAAATAAAACGGGGCCCTGGGCTTGCCTAACCCTAAAGGGGGCCCTGATCTTTCCCAACCCCAAAAGGGGGGGGGGGATCTGCCTAAACCCCAAAGGGGGCCCCCACTCGGGCCCAAACCCCCAAAGGGGGCCCCTGACTTTTGCCCAAAACCTAAAGGGGGCCCCCGGGCTCTGCCTAAACCTAAAGGGGGGGCCCCGCTCTGCCCCAAAACCCAAAAGGGGGGGCCCCCGACTCTTCCTAAACATAAAAGGGGCCCCGGTGCCCACAAACTTAAAAAAGGGGGCCCCGGGCTGCCTTCAAGCCCAAAAGGGGGCCCCGACTACAACAAAATAGCTAAAAGGGGGCCCAACACCCACAAAAATAAAAAGGGGGACTCTAACCCGCACACTTGCTAAAGGAGGCCCCCCCCTTCCTGCCACTAAAATAAAGGGGCTCCTAATACCTTTATACTACCTGCCTGCTTATCTTCCCGGGGGGTATTTTCCCACCCACCCGTGGTAGGTACCCAAACCCGCCTAACTGGGGTGGCCTTGCAACTTATCCAGGGGGGTCTACCTACCTAAATAGTCCCATCTTAAATTTCCTGGGGGGCCCTTTCACTTTTTCCTACCCAACCCGGGTTTGTCTTCCAAACCCGGTAATATAAAAGAGAGGGAATCAGCCCCTAGTTTTTAGCAAATTTTCTCCAGGCCTTAGTCCCCTCCCACCTCCAACCCCTTAGGATACTAGGCCCCTTTAAATTATGGTTTTACCGCTCGCCCCCCCCTGGGGGGAAGGGTTTTTAAAGAGGTGGGGGTAGGTAAAGAAAAAGCTGGGAAAAAAAATTGGGGGGTTCTTAAAATATTTTTTGTTGGGAAATTTTTGCAGGGATGGGGTTGTGGGGGACAAGTCTATGGCGGTGTGGAACGGATGCAGAAAAAAAGGGAAAAAAAACGGGCTCAAGAGAAGGGGGAAGAAATATCAGATAGGACGTCTCCGGGGAGTCCCGGTTTTAGGGGTTTTTTTACTTCCCATAAAGGATCAGAGCGTATTCACGGGAAAGTGATGTGAAACCCCAGGGTGTGGTTCCAAATGGTGGTGTTTTTTTCGTCGTTAGATAAATGGGGAGTTTTCTTTTTGTTTCCTTATTTTTAAAAAAGGGAACCCTTACCCTGTGATAGGGGGTTTCACTTTTTTCTTGCTGGTGTTTATTTTAGAAAAAGGGGGCGAGGTGCGTGACCAAGGGAAACGTGGAGGGGGAAAATTTTTGTGGGTGGAGGAGGATATTTTAAGTGGGTGGAGGGGGATATTGTATGTGGGTGGAGGATGTATATTTATTTGGGTGGAGGGGGGTATTGTATTTTGGGTGGGGGGGGGTTATTTTATGTGGTGGTTTGGGGGGGGATATTGTATGTGGGTGGAGGGGGTATTGTATTGGGGGGGGGGGGGATATTGTTTTGGGTGGGGGGGGATATTGTATGTGGGTGGAAAGGGGGGTATTGTATGTTTAGTGGGGGGGATATTGTTTGTGGGTTGGAGGGGGGTTTGTTTTGTGGGGGGGAGGGGGATAGGTTGTGGGGGGGGGGGGGGTATTGTGTTTGGGGGTGGTGGGGATATTGTATGTGGGTGGAGGGGGATATTGTATGTGGGTGGAGGGGATATTGTATGTGGGTGGAGGAGGATATTGTATGTGGGTGGAGGAGGATATTGTATGTGGGTGGAGGGGGATATTGTATGTGGGTGGAGGGGGATATTGTATGTGGGTGGAGGAGGATATTGTATGTGGGTGGAGGGGGATATTGTATGTGGGTGGAGGGGGATATTGTATGTGGGTGGAGGGGATATTGTATGTGGGTGGAGGGGGATATTGTATGTGGGTGGAGGGGGATATTGTATGTGGGTGGAGGGGATATTGTATGTGGGTGGAGGGGGATATTGTATGTGGGTGGAGGGGATATTGTATGTGGGTGGAGGGGGATATTGTATGTGGGTGGAGGGGGAAATTGTATGTGGGTGGAGGTGGATATTGTATGTGGGTGGAGGGGGATATTGTATGTGGGTGGAGGGGGATATGGATGGAGCTATGATAGACTGACAGATATGTGAGACAGACAGATATGTGACTCCCTTGGTATAGTACTACACAATATAGTTCTTTTTTGCACACTGTATGATGTGGTAAAATGGGCGCATTTATATCCTAGAGGTCGTTTTTTTGCGGGGGGCGGGGCGATCGGGTTGCTGGGGCGGGGCGATCGGGTTGCTGGGGGCGGGGTTTACAGGGGGGCCCAGGTGTTTCAGCTGTATGGGGCCCTGAAATTTCTGTTGGCGGCCCTGGTCGGCGACCATGGACCTTGTATCGCTAAGAAGCATCGTGTGAACAATGTATAGGAAGAAAAAGCATGCGTGTGTATTCAGTGTTCACATTGGAGGCTTTTGTCTAACTTACAACACAGACACAAGGCCATACTGACGGCTCAATGGCTGGCAAGGAGCTAATCCCAGTAGGAGGATATATAAGCCCCAGTGCTGCCTGGGAGAACTGTAACCGCTAATCACTAAAGAACAATTGCTCACACATCCATCCACTAGGGGAGCAACTGCTTAGTAGATAGAAAACTAAACATTATGTAAGTATCAGTTCACACCAGTGTGCAGAAAATCCACAATACTCTACATGAGATATTGCACAAATGCAATAATACTGATAAACAACCACTCACACGCCATCTATCCACGAGGGCTGATTGCTGGTATTACAATCTCACATAGATACGGCTTCTATAGGGGCCAGTTATATGGTTACCTGTGGTGCACCTGCTGGATACAACCAATTGATGACGCCCTTACTATTCGATTGAGCGGTGTCCAACACAAAAGGCAGAAAACCCCATGTTTCCCCCGTATTAAGGGGGAAAAACCCAAACCAATGCTGGGAAAAAATACCCTTATGGAGGGATTAGTTGGTTTTCCCCTATTATAGCTATTTTTGGGTTCAGTCCTATTTTCGGCCCATTGAGCGATTTTGGCCTTGTGTTTTTTTGTTTTTTAAAATTTAATGTCCCATTTTTCCTGTGATTTTTTTCTTTTCCCTTTCTGCCCAAATTTTACGATAAATAAAAAAAAATTTTTTTTCCTTAAATCTGAAAAATGAAAAATTTAAATCCCCTTTTAAACTATTTTAAAATCTGTAGCCCCCGCCCCCAAAAACCGCTGAAAAAAAGCGCTGCTTTACTGTTCCTCCCGCTTTCTTTTTTATTTCTACAATTTTCCCCAGGGTCCTATCCAGTGAAAGAGAAACACAAAATTCCCCCGGTTTCCCTTTCCCTTTTGAACAGACAATACATTAAAATTGAAGGTCCTTTTTGGTACAGGGACCCCTTTTTTTTATGTCATTAGAGGAGGGCCCCCATTCTGCCCCCCCAGTGGAAAAAACCGTGAAATTTTCATGTACGGATGTCAAGACAAAGGATAAAAAAAAAGGGATTTTAAAAGGTTTCAACCCCAGGGGTTTACAAGTTTCACAAGAATCCCAAAAGCAGTTGCCCCTTATGGGACCCCATTCCCCTTTATTTAAAAGAATAGAAAAGCCTGATATACCCCTGCTGTGGAAGAAAAAAAAAAAAAAAAAAAAAAAAAAAAAAAATGCGGGAAAAAAAATTGGAGGAGGATGCGGGAAAGCTTCAGTGAGGGGGGCTATCTAGAGGTGAAAAACCCATTTCTAAACCCGGGAATTCAGAAGTTTATATAAAAAAAAAAACATTTCCAGTTGCTGAAACTAAGGAAAACACAAAAATTTAGGGAATACCCAGGGGGAACCCAAGTTTAAAGGCATTGCTGTAAGGGGGTTAATCTTTAAATAGATCAAAGCCATTCCCTATTGGAGTTGAAAACCCCGCCCAAAAAACCGGGATTTGGGGATATACCTAGAAAAAAAAAAATTCTGGTGGCCTTTTATAAATAACAGATTGGGGAAAGGAAAAATTTTTTTCCCAAAAATAGGACAATTGACTTTTTACCTAAATTGGGGGTTTTAAAAACCTTCTCGGGATAAAACGTTTTAAAAAAAAATAGGCTAAACTGGGGGGGGGACGTTTTGCCCTTTTTTCGCCTTACAAACAAATGTAAAAAATTTTAATTTGGGAATATTCCGGACCCCCCTGTAGATTACAGAAATTGCTGAAATTTGGGTTAATTTCTATATTCTATAGATAAACACCCTTTTTGCTTTCTGAAGAGGGAAAAACACCTGCCCTGAAAAAGGGATTAAAAATTTAAAATTTTTCCCAGTGGTCTTATATGGGGGCAACAATTCGGGAAAAATTTTTCCCAAAAAACCCCTTGTAAAATTATAGACATTACTGTAATGGGCTAATCTTCTTTTTTTTAAAAATTTCAAAGCCATTGCAAATTGGAGGGGGAGAACCCAGTGCCAAAAATCAGGATTTAAAAAATTAAAACCCTAGACAAAATAATTTCGGGGTTCCCCTTTATTTTTAGAAACAAAAAACAATTCGGGGAAATTTCCAGGGAGCCCTTGTAGTTTAAAGACATTTCTGTAAGGGTTTAACCCTTTTAAAATTTCATTTTGATCACGCCCCCCGCTATCTGGAATCCAAAAACCAAAATTTAAAAAGGTTTGTACATAAAAATAAATCATGCCCCCAAGGGGGACAGAAATGTAAAAATAAAAACTTTGCCATGTTTGGGGGGGTTTTTTTTTGTTTTTTTTTTAAAAGGACTTCACTCCCCAAAAAAAAATTAAAAAAAGAGTTTTTCGGGTTTCCCTGCGGGTTTTGTTTCCCAAATTCCGAAAACCCAAATATGTGGGTTTTGCTTTATTTTTATATAGGGAAAAAAAATTTCCCAAACCCTTTTTCAATTTTTAAAATTTTGTGCCGCATCGCCCCCTTTTTCAAACGCCCAATTTAATTTTGCACTTTCATAACCCCCCAGTGAGGGGGGTTTAAATTTGCGGGCTGAAAGCTTTTTTTAAAATTGCCCCATTTAGGGTTTAACTTGATTTTGGTGATCCCTTTTATTCCAATTTTTAGGGAAAATTTAACTTTAAAGGGTCCCCCCAGAGTCTTCCCCACGGGGGGTAAAAGCGATCATTATAAAACCCTATTGCTTTATTTTAAACAATTTTAATAGGGTGTAAAAAGTTGGCGGGGGCAGGAAAATAGTAAAACGAAAAACATAGCGGGGATAGAAAATATTGGAAATATGTCTGTTTTTTTTACTTTTTTTTTTTTAATTTTTTTATTTTTTAACAACAAAAATGGGGGCCCAAAAACAATTTTTTTTAGTGATGTTCCCCTTTTCCCTCCCCAAAAATTTTAAATATAGGAAAAATAAACTTTTAAAGGCCATCAGGGGGAGGGGGAAAGAAGCGCCCGTTTGGGCTGTTAAAAGGTTTTCCCTTCACACGGGCTTTTCCCCGGGGCTTTAAATTTGGGGCCGGTACTTTCCCTGCCGTATTTGCGCCCGCAGTATGGGCTTTTTAAACCGCCCCGTTTTTACTGGAAACCCCCAGGTTTTTTCATAAGAACTATGGATTCCGTCTCTCCTCCCCGGGTCGAAAGAAACCGCAAGGCGGGGAGAAAAATGAAATTTCCCATTTTTTTACCCCCCGGTACGCGCCCTGGTTTTTGAGTTTCTATGGGGCCGGGGAGCAGGGCCCAACCCCCCCCCCCGCCCCGCTACCTGCTGGAGGCCCGTAAAATTTGGGGGGGAAATCCGTCCCGCCCCAAATTAAAGTGGCTTTTTTAAACCCTGTGAACCCGGCCTTAGGGTTTTTTTTTTTTAAAAAACAATTTTTTTTTTGTTTGTGTTTTTTTTTAAATTATTTTATTTCACAAATTTTTTTACCAGTTGAAGAAACCTCTAGGACCATTTTTTTCACAATTTTTTAATTTTTATTTTTTTCCCGGGTTTTTCCTGTAGCTGATTTCTTTTGCCCTGTTAAAAAGGGGGAAAACCCCATGTTTGTTAGGACCCAAAAAGCTTTTTTCAGCAACTAAACCTCACATCAATGACCACCGGTGCCCGGAAAAACAGGGTTTTTTACAAATAAACACAATTCAAAACTTTATTTCAGCCGCCACTTTTTTTTGTTTTAAAAAAAAAAGAAATTTTTTTTTAATTTTTTTTAAAGAAACCTTTTTTTTATTAAATTTTAAACCTTTTTTTACTCAAAATAAAATCTAATAAAAAAATACCGGGGAACAAGGGGGAAAGTCCTTTCCCGAAAAGCTCCCGGGGGTCTTTTACCCCGTAAGTACCCCCCCCTGGTAGCCCTTTTAAAAAAATTGGGGGCTCTATGTTCAACTGCGCTGGAAACCATTGTTTTTTACTTGGAAATTAAAATTAAAAATTAGAGTTTAAACGCCCAGCCAGGAAAAATGGGTTTGTACAATATTTTTGATTTTTTAGCCATTGGGGACGAGCTCTACTGGGGAAACCAAAATCCCTTTGGGAAAGGTTTTTCTAGAACAATTGTCCAAGCAGTGCCATTCGTGGGAACCCACTGGGTACTTTCCCGAACAAAAAACCCGGGGGGGGAAAACAATGGTGGGCCAAAGTTTTTTACTTGTCGCTGACAATTTTTTCCCCCCACCCCGGGAAAAAAGAACTAAAAAACAAAGAAAGATGGATGAACATTATTCCCCGGGAACACCCAAACGTTAAATTTATAAAAGATACAAACTTACCCCTTATAGAAAATTGTGATCATCATGAATAGAAGTTAGTTTTTGCAATTGGGCTTACACAGTTCCCCTTTGGCCTTTTGAGCCCATGGACACCTAATTTACAAAAAAAAATTATTAAATTTCATTAAAACAGTGGCCCAACGTCAAAAAAAATTTTGGGTCTCCAATTTTTTATTCCCCATAAATTGTAATTTAGCCCCCCCAAACCGTTTCCCCAAAGGGTTTGTCTAGCCCCCCCCAAGAACCCCAACCAAGTAAACCCCTGCAAACCCCAAACCCCCCCCGTAATTTCAAACTTAAAATTTTTGTCACGGTTCAAAAACCCCTCCCTTTATGGACCGCAGCGTGCCCCGCTCTCGTGTCCCTCCCCCCCCCCCCCCGCGGTTTCCAACCACCCGAGTTCCCCGGACTTGTAAAACCTTTTCCCCCGGGTTCCCCCGGCAGTCCGCCGCGTTTCTGCTGGCAGGTCTGAGTCACCTTTGCTTCCTCCAGCTTCCTGGCATCCTGTGCGCACACGTGCTCCCTCTAGGGGCACGTGCGCGACCCTGCACTCCATTTAAAGAGACAGTGTTCCTGCCCAGTGACCTCTGACCCCTGGCTACATGAGGAACTTCCTCCCTGTGCTCCTGGTCAGTTCGTTGTTGTTCTTTGCCTGACATAGAACTTGACTCCTTGGCTGCTGCATTGCTACTCTTCTCTAGTATGTATACCTGCACGTTTACCAGTGTACCTGCTGAACCCGTTACAATGTGAGCTCTGTGTGGTTAGAAGTCCAGAGTTTGCAATGGGTGCTCTGCTTTCTCTCTACACTTGTACACAGTTTTAGTGATTCTACCCTGTAGACTGTCTTGTCCTCCCAGTAATGCATGCTGGATGGGAGCTATGTGTGGTTAGAAGCCTGGAGTTTATAGTGGGTGTTCTGCTTTCTCTCTCCACTAGTACACAGCCTAAGTGATTCTACCCTGCAAACTTCCAACCCCTCCCAGTAATACATGCTGTATGTGAGCTCTGTGCGGTTAGAAGTCCAGAGTTTGCAATGGGCGCTCTGCTTTCTCTCTACACTAGTACACAGCCTTAGTGCTTCTACCCTGCAAACTGCCTTGTCCTCCCAGTAATACATGCTGATTGTGAGCTCTGTGTGGTTAGAAGCCTTGAGTTTGCAGTGGGTGCTCTGCTTTCTTTCTACACCAGTACACAGCCTAAGTGATTCTACCCCTGCAGACTGTCTTGTCATCCCAATAATACATGCTGGATGGGAGCTATGTGTGGTTAGAAGCCTAGAGTTTTCAGAGGGTGCTCTGCTTTCTCTCTACATTAGTACACAGAATTATTGATTCTACTCCTGTAGATTGAATTGTTCTATCAATAATCCATACTGGATGTGAGCACTGTGTGGTTAAAAGTCCAGGGTTTGCAATGGGTGCTCTGCTTTCTCTCTACACTTGTACACAAACTTAGGGCGACATGTATGAAGCTCGTCGGGGCGCGCTTTTCCACCAGTTTTCCGGTGAAATCTGCGCCTGATTTATGTCGGGGCCGGGGCACGCTCATACATACTATGTAAAGTCCGCCGCGCCTCGCCAGTGTGTTAGGCGCAGTGCGGGACTTAGGCGCAGTGCGGGGCTGCGCCTGAGATTCGCCGTCGAAGGTAGTGCGGTCATACATGCGGGGAAAAGTCTGCCACGCCTCGCCAGTGTGTGGGGCGCAGTGCGGGGACATGAGCGCAGTGCAGTGCTGCGCCTAATATTCGCCGCCCGAGGAGGTGCACTCATACATGCGGGGAAAAGTTCCCTGCGCCTCGCCCAATGTGTGGGGTGCAGTGCGGGACTTAGGCGCTGTTTCGGGACTGCGCCGAAAATCTGTTCCGATGCAAAAAACAGGCTGTAAAACAGGAGAAATCATTCCACATGTCGGTGCGGGAGTATGAATCAAAATCGCCTTTATAAAGGCGTTCAACATTCTCAGAAAAAAAAGCTCAAACCTCAAAAATTTAAAAAATATATAAAACAAAATCAATTTCCCAAATATTTCCCAATTCAAGAATTAGGATATTGGAAATTGCGGGAAATACAGTAATTCAAATTTTTGAAAGCTATTCTCATTGGTCGGGCACAAACCGGCCAACAGAAATTTGGAGCGACAGTGAACCATTAAAAACCTATGGGAAAATATTGACCAATCAGAATCAAAGGCGGGAAGTTCAAAATACAGTAAAAATGCAGAAAAGAGCTGATTGGTTATAGCTAGCGGGGGCCCTTGGGCTATCCCAGCCAATCAGATACGCGAGCTTTCTTCTCCCTTTTTAGTCTATGGAGGAGATCAGCGCAAAGCAATCTCGGCTTTTCAGCGGCATGCGGTATGGAGTATGAATAAAAAAATCATTTTTATTAAGTGTAAAAATATCATTTGAAAAAGAGCTAAAAAACCTTCTATAAAACATAAATCAATCAAACCCCTAAACAATGCGTTTGTCCCCGAGACCGGCGCTAATAGGGAATTGGGTTAGAGAATTGGGGAAATCGTAATTCAAATTGTTTAAGTCTTCTATTGGTTGGCATAAACCACCCAATCAAAATTTTGGAGCGACAGTGTCCTTTAAAAACCTATGAGAACTATTGACCAATCAGTTGGGCGACAGTGGCCCATTTAAACCATGGGAAGTATTGCCCAATAAAATAGGAGCGACAAAGACCCATTATATCCTATGGAAAAGTTTTGGCCCTTTAAGAATCAAAGGGGGGGGACAGTTCAAAAAATAATAAAAAGACGAAAAGAGCTGATTGGCTGAGCTTGCGGGGTTTGGGGGTACCCCCAGCCAATCAGAGTGGAGTACTTCTCCCATTTTATTATGGAGATTTTGGCGCACTGAAATCTCGGCGCCAGGCCGTGGGGCATAAAAAGTATAAAATTAAAAAAAATTCTTTTTATTAAGGTAAAAACTTACAGATAAAGAGCCAAAACCCTTCTTTAAAAATTAAAAGCATTTAAAAAAAACCCGACAACCCGGTTTTTTGCCGAGCCCGGCGCTACATAGGGAATTGCAATAGAGAGAATTCCCGGGGGAAAAGACAGTAATTCAAATTGTGTAAGCTATTTTCATTGGTCGGCATAAACCAGAAATCAGAATAGGAGCGCAATGTCCCTTTATTTTCCTATGGGAAATTATTATTAACAAACGAAACCAAATCGAGAGTATTGGGTATAAAAAGTCATATTTTTTAAAGAAAAGATTTAAAAAACCAAGATATATGTGCGGGAATACTGGTTTTTTTTAAAAACCCAAAAATGACACGGGGGAAAAGGCAAAAACCCACCGTGGAGATAGAAATATTATGTGACCAAAAGACTATCTAAAAAAAGTAAAGATGGTAAGTATAAGTCATGTTTTGACAACTCGTACACAAACGGGGCCACTCTCACATCAAACAAAAAATTTTTATTGGGTATCTTTCCCCAAGTGGAGTAAATTTGGCCCCTAAAAATAGGTAAAGAAGTGTAGTGTCAATTTTCCCACAGTGGGTTGCTGTTTTCTCCCAACCCCAACCCCAAATTTTTGGTTTTCTACAAAACCTTCATTTAATTTTTGTTTGTTTTTTTTTGTTCTAATGAAGTTTTTATTGATGTAATATTTTTTTTCTTTAAACCCCATATTATTATTCTTTTTATTTTTACAATCAGGAAATTTTCTTTGTTTATTTTTGATTTCGGCCATGTACATTTTTTATTTCAGTTTGAAATTAAAAAAACCCATAGGAGCGTATTTTATTCCTTTCCCATTGGGTCCAAAAAACCCCGCCCTCTTAACTTAGCCAAATCACAGGACGTTTGGGGAATTTCTTTTCCCCCATAGAACTCTAGAGAAAGTAGTGCACTCTGATTGGCAAAGTGGAGGGCCCCCCGCCGCTTCAACCCAATCAGCTTTTTTCTGCTTTTTACTTATTTTGAAACTGTCCCGCCTTTAAATAGATTGGTTCAATTTTTCCCCTAGGATAAAATGGGCCACTGTCGTTTTATTCTGATTGGCCCAATTTTTCCCCCTGGGTTTTTAAATGGAAACATTGTCGCTCCTATTTGTTTGGGGCGGTTTATGCCGCCCAATCGAAGAGCTTATACAATTTGAATTTTGTTTTTCCCGGCAATTCTCTCTATTGCAATTCCCTTGTAGCCCCCGGTCTCGGCGAAAAAAGCGTTGGGTGGGTTTTTTTAACTGTTTTATTTGTAAAGAAGGGTTTGTCTTTATCTGTTTAATGTTTTACACTTAATAAAAAGGTTTTTTTTTATTTCATACTTCATGCCGCACGGCCCCTGAGAGCGAGATTTCAGTGCCCCGATTTTCCCATGGGGACTAAAAGGGGAGAAGTGCTGTGCTCTGATTGGCTGGGATACCCAACCCCCCGCAAGCTCAGCCAATCAGTCTTTTCTGTCTTTTTCTGTATTTTGAACGTCCCCCCTTTTGATTCTGATTGGTTCAAAAAATTCTCCATGGTTTAAAAGGGCTTTGTGCTCCTATTCTGTTGGTCATACTTTCCATAGGTAGTAGGGGGCCACTGTCGCTCTTTTTCTGTTTTGGTCAATGTTCTCCATGGGTTTTTTAATGGGGACACGTCGTCCTATTCGTTTGGCTGGTTTTTGCCGACCAATTGAAAAAAGAGGTTAAACAATTTGAATTATGTATTTCCGGCAATTCTCTTTTAAAACCCAATTCCTATGTAGGCCGGTTCGGCGACAAACGCGTTGTTGGGTTTTAATTGATTTTATTTTTAGTGGTTTGGGGTTTTTTTCAGATAATATTTTAACTTAATAAAAATTTTTTTTTTTTATTCAACTCCATCCCCCATGGCGCTGAGAGCGAGATTGCATTGCGCCGATCCTCCATAGATACAATGGGAGGGAAATTAGCTCACGCTTGTTTTCTGGGATAAACCCAAACACCCACTAGTTAAAACCCAAAAGCTTTTTTTCTGTCTTTTTTACTGTTGTTTGAAATGCCCGCCCTTTTATTTGATTTGGTAAAACTTCTCCATAGGATATTTAAAAGGTCCCTGTCGCTTTATTTAGAAAGTTGGGGTGCCACTCTGATTGGCCCCAAAACTGGAGAGCCCCCCCCGCTTTAAACCCAAACAGCTGTTTTTGAATTTTTTACTGTTTTTGAATTCCCGCCTTTTATTTTTTATTTGGTCCAAAATTCTCCCTAAGTTTTTTTTGGTTTACCGTCGCTCCTATTCTGATTGGCCCGGTTTTTTTTCCGACCAAAGGAATAGCTTTCAGAATTTGTAATTATGTATTTCCCGGCAATTTCCCAAAATTTTTAATTCGGTATTGGCCTTTATAGATTTTTTGAAAAATAAAATTTTTTTTTTTATTTTTTTTTTTTCTGAGGGTTTAGCTTTTTTTTTTTCTGACACTGTTTTCGCCTTTAAAAGGGGGTTTTTTTTGGAATCATACTCCGCTGCACGGAGCGGAGCGCCCGGGGGATTTTTGTCGGATCTTCTATTTTCCTCCGTGTTCCGATCCTGTTCACTTTGCCTCGTGGAGCATTTTTGACCAAAAAAAAAACCGGGCGCCTGTCGGAGCTGCGAGCGCTGCACTGGCCGCACTTTGCCGACTCGCCCCTCGTACATACCTCGGTTTTCGAGCGTGCGGGCCCCCCGGGGCGCCTCCACGCCCCCACACCGGCCCAATGCCCCCCCCCTCATGCGAGGGGCAGCCCGAAAAGTGGGGGAAGCTGCGCCCAACATCGCTCCTGCGTCCGCAGCGGGATTCAGGGGGGGGGCGCATATACGCCAAAAAAAAAGGGTTTTAAGCCCGTTATAATGTCGCCCTTTGTTATTTTTACCCCTATTTTTTGATATAAGTATCAAATAATAAAAGAGAAGAGAGGGGGGGTTGTCTTTTTTCCATGTGACCTCACAAATACAGACTTAAAAGTAATGACAACCCCTTATTTACCCAAATATAGGACCAATGGAAACGTCATTATATCTTCTCTAGCTTAAAAGGCTCCATTGACAAAAAAAATTCTGGCTCTAAGAATATCGTGAAATAAAAACATGAAAGTGTCGCTTATGATGTATGGTTTGAGGAGGAGCCTTTTAAAAAGAGGTGTGGTTTGAACAACTAGGGGTGTGGTCTAATAAAATGTGCACAAAACTCTATGGATGGATACATTAACTAAAACCACGTCCTATGCAGCATACGTTATTTTTTAGAATGGGCGTCACTGGGAGATTCGTGTACCTACGCGGTGGCTTACATTGCAGCCCTTCATAGGAAGTTTATGGCAGGAAATGCCTCCGACAATGCAAGGAAAGGCTGAGGACGACATGTGTGGACGGGGTGTGCACCAGTTTTCTGCCGGGCTTTGAGCCAAAAAACCTGTTGTAACCCTGTTCTGTAAATGTATGAACAGTCGTAGCCCAAACATGGTGCATTCTGCACCAAACATGTAACTTTTGAATGAGCCAAACATATGCTATGCAGATTAATGAACCCACCTGCAACATTGTCATACATTCGGCCGCATTCTACACTAAGAAAGGAACACAACTTGCAAGTCGGCGCCAAGTTCATACAGGTCCCCCTAAGGTGTGAGCAGCCTTATCATCCACAGCTCCAGAAAAAGTAACAGAGCTTCACTTTTTCTACAGAGCTATACAGCAAGTGATATGTCTATGTGACTGAAAGGGAAGATCTCTCCTTAGGGAGAGCGCCGTATAGGCATGTGGAGATTCAAAATTGCCTTTTGCACTCCACAAAGCATCTGCATATCACAAGGCATTATGGGAAAGGAGCTGAGAAGCTCAAGCGCCCTCTATTGGATGTAACAAATCCTCAATTTGCTTTTGAACCACTGGGTCTTTGGAAAGCAAAAGGGATATTAGCAAAGCCAGCATCACTCATCACCCATATGTGACTGAAAGCAGTGTTATCCTTTAAAGGGCCACTTTCATCAGAAAGAAGTAACATACCTGGAAAACTATTTTTGCTAGAATTTTTGACAGCATTGTTTTATTTCTATTTCGGCAGTCCTATGCAATTAAAAATTAAAGTTTGTCCTTCTCTAGCTATGATAGTAAAGCAATAAAACTCTTGATCGGGTAGACTGATCTCACTTACTGCGAGCTGCTGCTGTCTACATGAGACTGATTACAATAGCAGGGAATTTTACAAAATGGTGTTTTATTGTTCTCTTGCTCAGACGATAAAAAATATTAGACAGAACAAAATGGAAATGACAAGTGCAATTACTATAAAGTATAAGAATCTAAACAGTGTAGGACTAATCTCCACTTTCCTGTTGGTGCCTGCTGTATCTTATGTAATGTCTTTGGACATGCAGTAACAAAATAATGACTGCTCTATTTTTCTCTGCACAAGGATATATATAGATTAGACTACACCACAGGGCAATGACAAGAGCAATACTAGAGTTTAAAATCAGCAGAGTGAACTAATCTCACTTTACTGTTGGTGCTGCTTATCTGTGCGTAATCTCATTAGAAATAGCAGGCAACAACATAATGACTGCTCTAATGTTCTCTGCACAAGGATAGATAAAGATTAGACCACACCACAGGGCAATAACAAGAGCAATACTAGAGTTTAAATTCAGCAAAGTAAAATAATCTCTCTTTACCGTTAGAGCTGCTTATCTCTATGTAGTCTCATTACAAATAGCAGGTAATGATATTATGACTGCTTTATTGCTTTCTGACTAAGGATAGATAAATATTAGACTAGATCACTGGGCAATGACAAGAGCAATATTAGAGTATAAAATCAGCAGAGCAAACTAATATCACTTTACTGATGGTGCTGCTTATCTCTATGTAATCTCATTAGAAGTAACAGGTAACAACATAATGACTGCTCTATTGTTCTCTGCACAAGGATAAAGATTAGACTAGACCACAGGGCAATAACAAGAGCAATACTAGAGTTTAAAATCAGCAGAGCAAATTAATCTCACTTTACTGTTAGAGCTGCTTTTCTCTATGTAGTCACATTACAAGTAGCAGGTGATGACATAATGATTGCTCTATTGTTCCTGCACAAGGATAGATAGAGATTGGACTAGATCACAGGGCAATGACAAGAGCAATACATGAAATGATCATGGGTTAATCGTTTTCTGCACTGGAGGGTCCAGCTTTCTTCTCACTTATCAGGCCCTGCTGATAGCACTTACACCTCTCAAGCCAAAGTCAGCCTGGAAGAAGAACCATCGAGCAATCTCCACTGCTGCTATCGGAGCTCACAGAGGGGAAATCAGAGAGACAAACCAGGAAGTCATGGACAGAGGGGAAATTAAAAAATGAAATAAAAATCACACAATTTTTAAAAAATTCCATAGAGCAGTCGCATCTTGTCAATGTGTGAAGAAAACTGTTAGTGTCCCTTTAAGAGGTGAGCTTGTAATTGAATAGTGCAGGGGTGTCAAACTCGTTTTCACCAGGGGCCACATCGGCCTCACGGCGTACCTTAAAGGGCCGACCTTATTTTAGAACTGTGTAAATGTAACTTCTCCTTACGGCCTCGTTCACACGGCTTATCTTCAGAACAGATTTACATCGGAATTGACGTTGTAAAATACGTTCTGATATCAGTTGAAATCAGTTGGAAATAAGCTGTCACTAAGTGTGGGCACGTTTTGTAACTGATTTCCCGACGGATTCCACCATCTCCAATTTTGTAGGTGTGATCCGTACGTAAATAATTCTGACATTGCAATTTGTTTTCCGTCGGATTGCCGTCGTCAATCCGCCGGCGGCATCCGGCACGGGAAATACGCGTCGTGTGAACGACACGAGACCGTATTTTCTTATTGAAATCAATAGAAAATGGGCTGTATACATTTCGGGACGGGATTTTGCCGACGGATTGACGATCGTCAATCCGTCGGCAAATTACGCGGCGAAATAAGCCGTGTGAACGAGGCCTTACAGTTAAGAGGGCTATTAAGGAATAGTTTCATTCGTACAGTATTCCTGTTATAATCAGCCCTTTGATGGTAATCAGGAAGATGGTGAGGCCACAGGGGGGAAAGAGGCCAGCATGGTGAGAGGCCAAAGGAGGGAGCAGGTTAGTTGGTGAGGCCCAGAGGGGGAGGCAGGTTAGATGGTGAGGCCCAGAGGAGGGAGGAGCCAGATGGTGGAGGCCCAGATGGAGGAGGCAGGATTAGATGTTGAGGCCAGAGGGGAGGCAGGCCAGATAGGTGGAGGCCCAGAGGGGGAGGCAGGCCTGGATGGTGGCGGCCAGAGGGGGAGGCAGGCCAGATTGGTGGAGGCAGAGGGGGAGGGCAGGGCCAGATGGTGGAGGCCCAGGGGGGAGGCAGGCCAGATGGTGGAGGCCCCGTGGGAGGCAGGTTAGGATGGGTTGAGCCCAGAGGGGAGGCAGGTAGAGGTGAGGCCCAGAGAGGGAGGCAGGCCAGATGGTTGGAGGACCAGAGGAGGAGGCAGATTAGATTGGTGAGGCCAGAGGGGGAGGCCGGCCAGATGTGGAGGCCCAGAGGGTGGAGGCAGCCAGATGGTGGAGGCCAGAGGGGGAAGGAGGCCAGATGGTGGAGGCCAGAGGGGAGGGAGGGCAGGCCAGATGGTGGAGGCCCAGAGGGGGAGGCAGCCGAAATGGTGGAGGGCCACAGGGGGAGGCAGCCGGATGGTGGTGGCCCACAGGGGAGGCAGGACTGATGGTGAGGCCCAGAGGGGGGAGGCAGGGCAGATGGTGGAGGCCACAGAAGGGAGGCAGGCCAGATGTGGAGGCCCAGAGGGGGGGGAGGCAGGCCCAGATGGTGGAGGCCCAGGAGGGGGAGGCAGGCCAGATGGTGTGGAGGCCAGGGAGGGCGGAGCAGGCCAAATGGTGGCGGCCCAGAGGGCGGGGGAGGCAGGCCATATGGTAAGCCCCAGAGGAGGCGTGGTGGCAGAGGCATATGATGGAGGCCCAGGGAGGGGGAGGCAGGCCAGATGGTGGAAGCTCCAGGGGGGCGGCAGGACAGATGGTGGATGGCCCCAGGGAGGGGGAGGCAGGCCATAATGGTGGTGGCCCCGGGTGGGGGCGGCAGGTCTTATGGTGGAGGCCCAGGGAGGGGGAGGCAGGCCAGATGGTGAAGGCCAGAGGGAGGCGGGAGGCAGGGCACATATGGTTTGGAGGCCAGGGAGGGGGAGGCAGGCAGATGGTGGAGGCAGAGGGGGAGGCAGGCAGAGGTGGAGGCCCAGAGGGGGGGGGAGGCCGGCATATGGTGGATGGCCAAGAGGGGGAGAAGGCCAGGATGGTGGAGGCCAGAGGGGGAGGTGCAGGGCCATATGGTGGAGGCCCAGGGAGGGGGAGGCAGGCCAGATGGTGGAGGGCCCAGAGGGGGAGGCAGGCCAGATGTGGTGGGAGGCCCAGAGGGGGGGGGGGGAGGCACGCGCCATATGGTGGAGGCCCAGGGACGGGGGAGGGAGGCCAGATGGTGGAGGCCAGAGGGGAGGCAGGCCAGATGGTGGAGGCAGGGAGGTGGAGGCAGGCCATATGGTGGAGGCCCAGAGGGGGGGGAGGCAGGCCAGATGGTGAGAGGCCCAGAGGGGGGGAGGCAGGCCAGATGGTGAGGCCCACAGAGGGAGATATAGGGGCTAGAGGGTGGCGGCCCAGGGAGGGGGAGGCAGGCCAGATGGTGGAGGCCCACAGAGGGAGATAGGGGGCTAGATGGTGGGGCCCAGGGAGGGGGAAGGCAGGCTAACTAGTCAGACCTGGGGTGGGGGAGGTAGAGGGACTATCTGGGTAAGGCCCAGTAGTGAAGCCACTTTACAGCCTCAGTGAACGGTCCTCCGCAGGAGCAAGACATTCTTCATCACCAGATAGGAAGCTCTCTGCTTCAGCGTCCTGCCAGGCCTGCAGGGGGCGGGGCGGAGCACTGAGCAGGCGAGCCAGGCCAGTCTGTGCTATTCTACTGGTGCATGGAAGCTGTGCCGCCCCCTGAGGGCTCCACACTGTGTTGCCGCGCCCCGCCCCTGAGCTCACTGTGCTGCCGGCCCCGCCCCCTAGAGCTAACTAAGCTCGCGGCCCCGCCCCATGGATCACTGTTTGCTTGCTGGGCCCCGCCCCTGAGCTCACTGTGATGCCGGCCCTGCCCCTGATTTATGAGCTCACTGTGCCTTCAGGGCCCGCCCCCTGTAGCTCACTGTGCTGAGGCCCGCCCCCCTGAGCTCACTGAGCTACCGGCAACCAAGTGCCGGGCCGGAATAACACAAGGCAGCGGGCTGGATTCGGGCCGCGGGCCTTGTGTTTGACACCTGTGGAATAGGGGGTCTTCTGATCCTGCAGCTCCAGTCCGCCGGCTCATTCGTTGCGTCGCCTGTCACAGCTAATGTTCTGCAATGAAATCCCAGCATGAACATGTGTCATGCCGCAGCCACATCTCACAATATAAACACAAAGCATGTATTTTTTATAAGACAATCAATAGGGACAGCGATACAACAGGCGAATGGCGTGAAAAGGATCGATACGGCCTCCAGCATAAAGGACGCCTAAACGGATTGTGACCCATTAGACAAAACATCCAATAATTTGCCTCCAACGAGACCATTACCGGCCACGGTCAGACATTATGGACGTGAACAATCTGGTCTGGGAATACACAGGCGCTGCACAAACCCCGGCTCTGACTTTCTGTTTGCTTCACAAATGGTGAATATATCACTGCAGATGATGTCATCACTGTAACATTATAATGTATTGGTATTAAAGGGACGGTAACACTGGACATGACATCTTCCATAGTCTTCCATCTCAAAACATAATCTAAAGGGTTAAAAGAAAAGCAACGTTCAATGAGACATCTATTCACCCTCCATCCAGCACCACAGAATATGAGACTGGAAGCCTATGAAAAAAGCAGTGCTTTGTCTGAGGCTGAGAAGGAGACTGCAGCAGAAGAAACCTTCCTCCTCTGCTCAGCCTGTAATAGAGAAAGGTCAGTCTATGCTTAACCTAGACTTGTGAGATCCTCTATACAGCTACTGATTAGCTGGACACTCAATTCAATGTATTGTCTAAGCTGGAAGGAGAATTGCCCGCCAGAGAAACCTGCTCTCTGCTCAGCCTGCATAGAGTAAGTCTCAATCTATGCTTTTGTGAGGTCCTCCAAAAATAGAGCTACTGGTAGCTGACACTCAATTCCGATGTATTGTCTGAGGCTGAGAAGGAAACTGCAGCAGAAGAAACCTTCCTCCTCTGCTCAGCCTGAAATAGAGAAAAGTCTATGCTTAACCTAGACTTGTGATGTCCTCCAAAAATAGAGCTACTCATAGCTGACACTCAATTCTAATGTATTGTCTGAGGCTGAGAAGGAGACTGCAGCGTAAGCAACCTTCCTCCTCTGCTCAGCCTGTAATAGAGAAAAGTCAATCTATGCTTTTGTGAGATCCTCCGAAAATAGAGCTACTGATAGCTGACACTCAATTCCGATGTATTGTCTGAAGCTGAGAAGGAGACTGCAGCAGAAGAAACCTTCCTCCTCTGCTCAGCCTGAAATAGAGAAAAGTCACTCTATGCTTAACCTAGACTTGTGAGGTCCTCTATAGAGCTACTGATAGCTGACATTTAATTCCAATGTATTGTCTGAAGCTGAGAAGGAGACTACAGCGTAAGCAACCTTCCTCCTCTGCTCAGCCTACAATGTAGAAAAGTCAGTCTATGCTTAACCTAGACTTGTGAGATCCTCTATAGAGCTACTGATAGCTGACACCCAATTCCGATGTATTGTCTGAAGCTGAGAAGGAGATTGCAGTGTATGAAACCTTCCTCCACTGCTCAGGTTGCAATAAAGACAAGTCAAATCCTCTTTAACAGAGACATGTGAGGTCCTCCAAAAATAGAGTACTGAACTGACCCCAAAACCCGATGTATTGTTGATGTGAAAAGGGAATTTTGCAGAAAAGAAACCTTCCTCCGCATGTCAGCCTGTAATAGAGAAAAGTCAATCTATGCTTTTGTGAGGTCCTCCAAAAATAGAGCTAATGGTAGCTGACACTCAATTTCCGGTATTGTTGAGGCGAGAAGGAGATTGAGCATAAGAAACCTTTCCCCTTGCTCGCCGAAATAGAAAAAAAGCACTCTTGCTTAACCAGACTTGGGTCCTCTTAGAGCTACTGTAGTGAATTTAATTTCCCCAATGTATTGTTGAACTGAAAAGGGAACTCGCAGAAAAAACCCTTTTCCTCCATCCCTAAAATCAATAAAGACAAGTAAAATTCTGTTTAAAAGGGACAGCTGGGCCCTCCAAAAAAGAGTGATAACAACCCCCATGTTTCCAGGGAGCTTGCAGTAGATCAAAGCTTCTCCTTCTTCCACTGCTCGTCCTGCAATGGAGACCTGTAAATGAAGTCACTGATAGCTGCCACCTCAATCCCTGCTTAACAGAGACATGTGAGGTCCTCCAAAGAATGGAGCTATTAATATTTGCCACTTCACTGATTCTGGTACATTGTCTGAGGCTGAGAGGGAGCTTGCAGCAGAAGAAAGCTTCCTCCATTGCTTTGTCTGCAATTAAATTGAGTCAATCCCTACTTAACAAAGACTTGTAAGGTCCTCCAAAAAATGAAGCTACTGAGAGCTGCCACTCCACTGTTCTCAGTACATTGTCTGAGGCTGAGAAGGAGCCTGCAGCAGGAGAAAGCTTCCTCTATTGCTCAGCTTGCAATGGAGACAAGTCAATCCCTAAATAATCAACACTTGTGAGGTCCTTCGAAAAAGCAGAGCTGGAGGCTTTTACATTTTTTCCCCTTCCATTTATAATCTACTGGTGCCATTAGTTTCAACACTAATTTGCTTCTAATTTAATTTTCAACCACAGGGAGCTCTCCGGTTCATGCCCTATAGGCAGTGATGACTGCTCCATTGATGACCATGCTATAAGCCTATGGACTGTGAAGGGAGGGATCACTGCTGCTCTGTCCTCAAAGGGGTGTGAACCTGAGGTCAGAAATGAGTGGTGGAGACCACCCTGCTGACAGTCTATGGATTTATTGGTCTATCAGAGGCTGAAACGATTGGCAGCAATAGCTAATGAACAAGGTACGAGAGAGAGTTGCAGCTTTATGTACATGCTGGCAGCTCCATCTGTTGGAGAACCTCATTGGCTCCCAATCCCATGGGTTCCTTTGTGAAGAAGGCCAGGATAGATGGAGAGGCCGCGGCAAAAAGGGACGCACGAATGAGAAAATTAAAGTTTTACCTGTAGAGGAGATGCAATTTAGTGGTGACTCATTTGTGGGGGATCCATTTGTCCACCTGATATCATCTTATTTGACCACCTTTGTCACAAGAACCAGGTAAGTTTATATTCAAAGACATTTGTCCTATGAGTGGTAACAACGTTAATATCTAACAGATACGTAACAAAGGTTACTCACTTTAATTGTCACTTAGGGGTGCACTCACTTTTGTTGTCAATTAACGGTGTACTCACTTTTGTTGTCACTTAAGGGTGTACTCACTTTTGGTGTCACTTAAGGGTTTTCCCCCTTTTGTTCCTTAAAGGGGGTATCACTTTTGGTTTTCAATTTGGGGGGCCTCACTTTTGTTGCCAGCGGTTTAGACATTTAAGCTGTTTGAGTTTTTTAGGGCACCACATTTCCCCCGTGTACAAGCTGTAAAAATGACTACTTTACTTGTATAGAGTGCAGTCCTCGTGTTGTCCCCTGAAAAGAAAAAATACAATATTTACAAAAATGTGAGACGTATCTTTGTCGATACCGTTATATTTAAAGTGTTGCAAATTTTTCATTTTTGTTCCCCTATTCAGCCCCAAACACTGCTGAAAAACGGGTGGAACCAGGGAGGAGGCATAATTCTCTGCAGCGCCCCCCAGGGGAAAGGAGAAGACATGGTTTTCCCATTTCAGTGGATGGACTCACTGTAAGTGCTGGGTCCTCCAGAGCAGAAGACATTTTTTGTAATCATTGAGGGACTCAGTTGATGAAACATCCCCTCCCCCTTTATATCATAATTCTTTTAAGCAGTATTAGAAAATAGTTTTTCCCTCAAAACCAATTTTGGAAATAGATGAGGTCTCAGCTAGAACAACTTTTGTTTCAGCGCCTGTGAAAAAGGACCGAAAACCTAATGGGGGGGAGCACAGAAGCTGAATCGAATTATCCCCCTTGGACACATCTTTTGCCTCTTTGTAATCATCGTATTTTCACCTTGCAGTACGTATTGTTATCCCCCGGTATATGTTTGTTAGGTCCCCCTCACAAGGCGATTAAATCTTTAACTTTGTCCCCGAGGGCTTGTTGCTTGATCGCCGATCTATTGTCTGTTTTTCTTGATTCTTTAAAAAATCCCCCCCAAGGCGGTTCTGGGCCGCGATAAGCTGTAAGGACCAGGCTTATAGCCAATGAGGAATGGGCCGGTCTCCGGGGTGGCCCGAACCCTGCTTACCAGTGTGGGGAAACATTCTCTCCAAGGGGCCTTTAGGGTTGTGGGCGGTGGGGTATCCGTCCATTCCGGATCTCCCTGTGCCAGGTGGGGCAGGAGTTAAAGGGGGTTTTTCCAAGAAGTGATTTCCACCTAACAGGCTGATACTCGCTCTTGAGGGTTGACAAAAGGGGCGTTGTGTTTCTGTTTTAAAAAAAAAAGTACCTCCCTGTGATGTCACGCTCCACCTCCCCGCACGTTTCCCGAACCGTCTTCTAGTTGAGCAAAAATTGTTTTGCAAGGCACAGAGGGGAACTGTATTTTGCACAGGCTATAAACGTTTTATTTTTCCCCTTATTTGTCAGGAGAAAGATAATTTACAGGAGCCTTTTTAAAAACCTTATGAAAGGGTGCAAGGAGAGTGGGAGGGGGGGGAGCAGGGGCAGGGGCATCTGCATGTTTACTCAGATAATTACATTATAACCAGTGGATTTTCTATACAAAGACACATGATCTTTCTCCCAATCCATTCAAAGTATCCATGTTTCCCCGATGTCAGATAAGAATGCAAACAACGCCCCAAAATCCTGGGGTTAAGTAAAATGTCAGGAAACTAAGGGCATCTTAGTTGGCTGTGCTCTCCAGGCTTCACTTTTTTTTAAAGACATTATTTGAAAAGTGATTAAATACCCCTTTTGGGGATTCCATTCAACATTAGATGTGGAAAACCCCTTTAATGGTAAAACCGCATCTGGTTTTACCTTGCGACCCCTAGGGGAGCCAATGTCAGATAAACCCCAAGTCGGCGTAGGGCCCCCGAGTGGGCATGGGCTTTTCCCGACAGATGGTGGCAGACGGTGGATCAAGACAATGGTGTGTGAAAGTGGGGCCCCTACCCCAACACTACCCCGCAGTGTTTTTTGCTGTGGGGTCCAAAAATCAGTCAGCACCCGCGTCCGATGCAAATACAAGGGTTTTGGTACATTCAATTGCAGTTTTGTGTCAGTAACCAAGGGCTGCAAAGATGGCTGGTTGCGGCAGGGGCAAAAATAACGTACTGGCCCAAGCTGTAGGCCCTGAGGAAACACATGGTGAAGTTAGTCAAGGTGAAGAGGAGCACAGCCCAGACCAGGCTGTGGACCATGATGGCGGGCTTCAAGGCGAGGGGGAGTCCAGCTCGGGTTTCAGATGACCAATTCTGCAGTGGGCCGCTCAAGCGCAGCTATTCTCCTGCAAGCTGCCCTGACTAAGCTCGAGGCTTGAGATCTGGACACTCACATTACCCTTCTAGCAGCTGCAGGACGTCGAGAGCAAGCAAAGGCAGGAGCTGCAGAACGTCGTGAGCGGGCAGAGGAACACCAGCGCGAGCGTGACCACCAGTTGAAGATGCTCCAGCTACAAACCTCACAGGCCATCCCAGCCATTCAAGAGTTCCCTGAGACCCGGAGGACTTCCCCTTGCTGGATAAAGGCAGAGACCTGGACACCTTCTTGATAGCGTTCAAGAAAATTTGCCACCAGCACCATCCAGCTGAGGACCAGTGAGTCTGGTTCCTAACTCCTCGTCTCAAGTGTAAAGCCCTGGAAATCTTTGGGGATCTGCCCAGCGATACCACCATGACCTTTGAGGAAGTCAAGCAAGCTCTGGCCCAGCAGTTCAACCAAACCCCAGAGATGTACCGGACGAAGCTCCTGAGTTTGCAGCGGGGTCCTACAGACAGCTGGGCCGATCCCATGCAGGCCCTCCTGAAAGCAGTCAACCTCGGGGTTGGAGCTCACCACCGTGTAGGAGCTCATCTCGACAGAGATGTTCTTGTGAAACAGTGTCTGGCTGACCTTGCGTATCCCTAGAGGGAACGCAATGTCACGAGTGGGCGCTGACTTTTCCTGACAGAAGCCATCAAAGTTTTTAGAGTGTTTAATGGTAACAAGGGTTTTCTCATCAGGTTGTTTTTACAAAGTCTGCACTTCATAGCCAGGTCAAGCTCCCACTTCCTGTTTAGGCTGTGGGAAGTTCTATGGCTTCAGGCTCCAACTTCCTGTTCAGGCTGTGGGAAGTTCTACAGCTTCAGGCTCCCACTTCCTATTCAGACTGTGGGTTGTTCTTCAGCTTCAGTTCTTACTTCCTGTTTAGGCTGTGGGTGGTTCTACAGCTTCAGGCTCCCACTTCCTGTTCAGGCTGTGGGCAGTTCTACGGCTTCAAGATCCCACTTCCTCTTCAGACTGTGTGTGGTCCTACAGCCTAAGGCTTACACTTCCTGTTCAATATAGTCACGAACATCTGCATCCAATTCCTCTATGATATCCATGTTCTAATTTTTCGGAGTAATCTGTTCCCTTACCTTTGATTTATTTATTATTCTGGTGTAAATTGGCATAATACTGTCTGCTTTGTAAACAAATATACACCTTCTTTATATTTTGGTGTGCCGGTGCATATCTATAACTTCCGCTTCCTGTTCAGGCTTTGGGCAGTTCTACAGCTTTAGGCTCTCATTTCCAGTTCAGGCTGTGGGTGGTTCTACAGCTTCAGGCTCCTAATACCTGTTAAGGCTTTAACTTTCTGTTCAGGCTGTGAGTGATTCTACAGCTTTAGGCTATCACTTCCTGTTCAGGTTATGGGCGGTTCTATAGCTTGAGACTGCAACTTCTTGTTGAGGATGTCTGTGGTTCTACAGCTTCAGGTTCTCACTCCCTGTTCAGGCTGTGATTCATCAGGCTCCCACTTTCCATTCAGACTATGGGCAGTTCTATAGCTTTGACAGCTTTGGGATCCCACTTACTGTTCAGGCTGTGGGCAGTTCTACTGCTTCAGACACTCACTTCCTGTTCAAGCAGGAGGTGGTTCTATAACTTCACACTCCATCTTCCTGCTCATGCTGTGGGCAGTTCTACAGCTTCGAGATCCCACTTCCTGTTCAGACTGTGGACAGTCCTACAGCTTCAGGCTCCCACTTCCTCTTCAGGCTGTGGACGGTCCTACAGCTTCAGGCTCCAACTTCCTGTTCAGGCTGATTGTGGTTCTACAGCTTCAAGCATCCACTTCCTGTCCTGGCTGTGTGCAGTTCTATAACTTCAGGCTCCCACTTCCAGATTGGACTGTAGTCATTTCTACAGTTCAGGCTCCCACTTCCTCTTCAGGCTGTGGACGGTCCTACAGCTTCAGGCTCCAACTTCCTGTTCAGGCTGCTGGTGGTTCTAAAGCTTCAAGCATCCACTTCCTTTCCCCGTTTGTGTGTGGTTCCATAACTTCAGGCTTCCACTTCCAGATTGGACTGTAGGCATTTCTACAGCATCAAGATTCCACTTCCTGTTCAGGCTGTGGGTGGTTCTACAGTTTCAGGATCCCACTTCCTGTTCAGGCTGTTGGCTGTTCTACAGTTTCAGGCTCCCACTTCCTGTTCGGGCCCTGTGGGGGCTTCTAAAAGTTTCAGGCCCCCACTTCCTGTTTAGGCTGTGGGCTTTCTACGGGCTTAAAAGATCCCCCCCCCCCTTAAAAACCTTAAATTCCCATTTCCTGTTCGGTGCTGGGGGTTCTAAAAGCTTAAGACCCACTTCCTTTCCCCGTTGGGGTGGGGGTTCTAAAATTTCGGCTCCCACCCCAGATTGGACTGTAGGCTTTTCTACAGCATCAAGATTCCACCCCCCTGTTCAGGCGTGGGTGGTCCACAGTTCAGGCTCTCTTTCCTTTTCAGGTGTGGGCTTTTCTACAGTTTCGGGCTCCCATTTTCCCTGTTCAGGCTGGGGGTGGTTCTAACATTTCCCAGGCCCCCATTTCCCTGTTCAGGCCATAGGCAGTTCCAGCTTCAAGACCCCAAATTTTCCCTTTAAAAACCTTAAAAGTTTTCCCTTTTTCCTTTTCAGGTTTGTGGGGGGGAGCATAGTTCGGATTCATTCCCTTTTTTGGGCTGGGGGAAAAGTTCTACAGCAATGAATGATATTTCACCTCTGCTAACAAGTGTCTACTAAGAAGAGCAAAGTAGCAGCAATATGAAGCTTTAATAACAAAATTTGAAAATCCAATGATTGGGGACCTTTGGTTTAAAAGGATACAAACACGGCCGGTCCTTCCTCTCGGGAGACCTTGTCCTCTCCAGTCATAGATAGCGGTAATTACACCCCCCCGGCCCCCTTTTGCAGGGGGGCCCGCAAAAACCTATTGTGTATCTGTTGTTGTCGATTGCGGCAGATTAATGGCGACAGCCCCAAGTGTCAAATGATCTTTAATTCTTTGTAGCATGAAAAAAATTGGAAAAAATACAATGCGCCTCGCACCCTATCGGGCCGGGGGAAAATTTAAGTTCACTTTCCCTTTGCAAAAAATTTATCCACACTTTGCAGTAATTTGGTCCCTTTTCAGCCAGGGGAACCCGGGATGAAAAAACCGGCAGCCGGAAAGTCTTTTACAACCGATGCCTCATGGCTCATAGAAACAGGTTATGAAGTTTTATTGGCCAATGAATGGTGAGTAACCTTTATAGGTGCATCATCCGCAGGACGGGCAATGGAAGAAGACTTTCCGGATGGGCTCGGTTGGAGCGTCGGTATCTGCTCATTTATTCTGTAATTAACTGCGGCCGTTAAAAAAGGGCGGATCCAGCGATAGGACCATATTTAACAAATTAACCCCAAGCTCCCATGTTATTATGTTCATAAACTAGAAAGAATCTGCTGCAAAGGTCAATGCAACAAAGTCACCGTAAACTTCCTATATAGAAGAGATGAAAACTCCGGAGTCATCAGAAACTCATAATGGAAAAGATGTAAATTTCGATCAAAGTCTTTTGGGGTGACCAA
Organism: Phyllomedusa bahiana; assembly: GCA_025379985.1. Classification (NCBI taxonomy): domain Eukaryota; kingdom Metazoa; phylum Chordata; class Amphibia; order Anura; family Hylidae; genus Phyllomedusa; species Phyllomedusa bahiana. The sequence goes on along the minus strand of JAODAL010020684.1, from coordinate 23,141 downwards.
AATGAGGGGGAAAGGCACAGGGAAAAAAGCACTGAAGTAACTGGATTAACTGGTAGTAAATAAATAAACAGAGGAATTGAGACCAAGCGGTACAATTATACACCTACTATAATACTGCCCTATGCAAAAGAATATAACTGCTATAATACTGCCCCCATGGACAAAAAATATAACTACTTAATAAGCCCTATGTACAAGAAAAACTAAATATAATAATGGCCCCCCATTTCAGGAATTTAAAATACCCATAATTCCCCCCCCCCCCGGGGGCCCCCAGGGACAAGAATATAACTACTATAAAACTGTCCTCCAAAGTACAAATATTAAAATACTATAATCTGCCCCTATGTACAAAAAATATAACTTATTTTTTTCTGCTCCCCATGTACAAGAATAACTACTATAATACTGCCTCCAAAGTACAACAATATAACTACTATTTAAAACTGCCCCCTATGTGTAAGAAAAATAAACTACTATTAAAACTGTCCCCCTATGTACAAGAATATAATACTATAAAACTGCTCCTATTTTACAAGAAAAACTACTATACTACTGTCTCCTATGTACAAAAGGGTAAAATTTTATAATATTTCCCCCTATGTACAAGAAAAAAACTACTATACTAATGCCCCTGTTTCAAAAATATAACTACTTAAAAACTCCCCCATGTACGAGAATATAACTTTTATAAAACTGCCCCCATGTAAAAAGAATTAAACAAATATAATACGCCCCTATGTACAAGAATTTAACTCCAAAAATAAATGGCCCCCCTTTTTACAGGAAAAAATAAATACAAAAATTAAATGCCCCCGGGTTTTAAGAATATAATTCTATTAAAACGCCCCCATTAAAGAATTTTCCGGGTAAAATATTGCCCCCCCGTTTAAAGAATATAACTACTAAATACTGTCCCTTTTTGTACAAGAATATAACCCAATATAATAAATTCCCCTTTGTACAAGAAAATCACTACTATAATACTGCCCCCTATATACAAGAATATAACCCACTTAATACGCCCCCCCTGTCGAGGGAAATTTAAAATACCATACAGGAGAAGGGGGTAAGTTTTTTTTGATGTTGACACTAGTGTTTGGGTCGCACTTTCCCTCTGATTTCTTTCCCATAATTCCCCCAGAAAAAATCTTTCAGAGACTTTATACCCCAAAATCGCTCACCCCAATTGGGGGGGGCACCCCGAAAGGGCCCGAATCCGGAATTTTGGGGAATTCCCGGGTCAAGATCAGGGCTAGCTTAAATTCGCATTTCAAAAAACCGGGTCATCAAAAAACGGACGCGACGAGCAGGTGGGAAGCACCAGAGGCACAGGACGGAAGCCCCTTGGACATTCGCCAAAGGGGGAAAACTTTTTTTCACCGGTTGAAAATTTTACCCAGCCCAATTTTTCCCCCCACAGGTTAACATTGTAGTAGCCAAAGGATTAGGCTTTCCCCATCCAGAGATTTCCAAATTTATGACACACTATTAGATTTTAAATTTAGATTGGTTGGGAAATTATCACAAAAAAAAAATCACTTTATGCAAATTGGAAAGGAGATCAACCAGCATATGTCGATGAACATTTGTCAGATCAAGAAGTACATGGAGCACATTTGAAACCCGTATACCTGAATTTAGGGAATTGATTAGTACCACACAGTTGCGACAATTTGAAAGTGAAGCTTATAACTTTAATATCAACAGCATAGATACAGGTAAAGATTCAGGTATACGAAATGAAAATTTTTATCCATTGCATTCACGAATACCAACTATGGATACTTTTCAGGTCCGCATCTAGGAGGAATTAATTGAACTGCATGAGAGAGTAGTCCTAAACAGGAACTCTCATAGACAGTCAAATCTTAACAGTCAGGAGTGGGAAGCTTTGAAATGGCTTCAGGAAAATGATAGACTGGAAGTACGCCAAGCAGATAAAGGCGGGGCGGTTGTCCTCCTAGATGCGGACCTGTATAAGAGGGAAATGATTAAAATGCTAGGAGATACTACCCAATATAAACGACTACCACACAACCCCATTGAAAAATACAAGATAGGATTTACATAAACAGGATTGAATCTGGGAGTTGCAAGGGTTTTCCTCTTCACAAGATATTTGCAGAGAAGCTGTATGTTCACTAACCGGTGAACCCCAAATTATCATGCACTCCCCAAGTGCATTAAGGCAGGTCTTTCCCCTGCCTTTCGGCCTGCGTCTCAGGCTATTGGTCTCATTGAAATTTGAGCAGTGGGACGTTGGGTCGATAGACTATTGCAGCCATCTGAATATTAATCTTATCCTTGTGGTACAGTACAGGGATTACTAAGCTTTTAGTCTATTATCGGGAGTCAGCTTTTCTGGCCGTCTATCGGGGGGGTCCTGGCTGTTAGTGTGATGTTGTGGGATTGTACCCCTGCATACCCTTCTAGCCAGGCCCTCCCGGCCTTACCAGAATTTTTATCAAAAATATGGCAATTACTCCCCTGTTCCAAATCATCTTTTCATATTTTAGCCAATGATATTTGTTGACACTTATTTTTTGCTACATTGTATATAGATTTTTTCCTATCATCGTTAAACAGCGCTATCACATATGCGAGGCAGTTGTCACCATCTTCGCCAATAGATTTCATATGGCTATATGGGAAGAGATAATTTTTATTTAATGATGATCAATCCTTTGTCTAAAACAGATTTGGTGGTTACTCCAGATTTATTGACGAATCTTATATTTTATCCAGGGGGTGATGGAAATGCTGATTCAGTAGGAAATTATTGTTAAATATTATCATCAGTCTAATAATATGAATTTGAAATTTATCCATACCAACACTGATTCCCAGAGTATAGATTATTTGGATTTCACGTTGGACTGGAAGAGAAGGCACACATATTACGGTATCTAACTTTATCGTTAAAAGTTTATGTTTAGGAAATTCTATGTTAAGGGACTGTATCTTGTCTATACCCCCTCACGTTGATTCTGATTTGCCCGGGGGGTGTACTCATCAGATTAAATCGGAGTATTGCTGACCATTATAATGATTTTTAAATCAACACAATAAAGCCGTGTTTGGTAGGCTAAGTGCTCAGAGAGGATAATATTGAAATGTTAGGATGTAAGCTATAGTCTAAGTAGACAATATTAACAAGGGTCGGATTAGTTTCTTTAAAAATCAAAGGCAATAGGTCTAAACAAAAATGCCAATAACGTTTTATACAGTTATAGCAGTAATACAGACAAAATTGGGAACTTAGTGAAACAAAACATCTTTCGATATTATATTTTAATAAACAAATTAAAAATATATTAACAAATACTATCCGTTATACATCCTCGCTATGGCTCCCACCATTGGATCTAGTGTTTCCCACAAGCTTATTTTTTTCTAATATTTATTATCTCAAAAAACCTTGGTCCAATGCACACTGAGTTGTTATTGGATGCGGACATAACATTATGTGATACATTGCTAAGTAAATCACCAATAACCACACACTGTTTTTCCTCCTTTTTAGTCAAACACAAAATATTTTAAAATCAACAAGCTTATTAAATTTTGCAACACAAATTGTATTATATATTTAATTAATTGTGTATGTGTATAAGCTGAAATATGTGGGTTAGCACCACAAGGGGACCTTCTTAATAATATCTCGTTTTCAAGCAACATTTTATCTGATATGGTAAGACGGATCTTTTTTAAATGTTCTGCGGTACTTCATTCATTTTCACCTTCAGAACTATCAAATGACACGAGTTTCTATCAGTTGTAGGCATAGAGAAAGTCTGTAATTCAGTACGAGGGGGAGATCTGCACATAGAAGCTTTTGGACACGTGAGGCGTGGGTGGATTTTAATTAGACAATGCATTCTAAGGGGCATGGGGGGGGGGGGGGATAATACAATGTACGCCAGGATATCCAATATCACTATAGTGACCGATTAATAGGGTTAAACATCTAAGTCTTGTTGACACTGTTTTTTCTTTTTGCTAGTTTGTGGTTTTGAATATAGGTTTTCAGGTGTGCTTTAATTATGTCTGTCTAATTTAAAATGTTATGGTGGTGAGCTTGTACCGACACCATGAGTAAGGTTCACGTGACCTGTAACGCGTCGGTCAGCGCCAACTACCGTCTACCACCAGCCTCTTATGGTCCTCGCTCTTCTTCGCTTTGTTTATCCAAGATGGCTGTTGAGATATAGAATTTTAGAAGGGATGTTTTACAAATAAAAGATGGATGTTTTCGACTGAAACCGACTGACTCTTAAACACCTCTCAGTCTTTGTGCTGATCACCAAACCTTCATGAATCTCTTTCATTGGTCGGATTAGCATCCTCAGGATCGGGCACAGACTGTAGAGGAGAAAGGCGTTCCACGTAGGCCAAGGTCGAGTGTCACACTATATCTGAACTTATTACACTATAATACATGCTACCTATGTACACAAGATATATAACTAGTTATTAATACTTGAACCCATATGTACCAAGAATTATATCTTATTTTAATTTACTGCCAACTATGTACAATAATATTAAATAGCCTATTATACTGTCCTCTTTGTACAAGATATAAACTACTCTATAATACTGTCCTCTATGTACAAGATATACTAACATACTAATAATATACGTGCCTCTTATGAAAAAGAATATATACTACTATATATACTCGTCCTCTATGTACAAGATATTTTAACTACTATATATGGCTCTATATGTGACAAGAATCTAATATTACTATTATACTGCCCCATGATGAACAAGAATTTAACATAGTATATTCACTTGTCTCTATGGTACAAAGATATAACTACTAATAATACTGTACCTCTATGTACAGGAATATAATACTATAATCTTACTCCTTTGTAACAAGAATATAACTACTTATATACGCTTGCCCCTATGTACTATGAATATAACTTTCTATAACTACTGTCCTCTATGTACAGAGAATATAAAACATACTATAATACCTGTTCACCTATGTACAAGCAATTTAACTACTTTAATATTGCCTCTATGTACAAGTATATAATACTATTATACTGCCTCTATGTACAGAATTGATAACTACTATAATACTGCTCTATGTACATGATAGTATCAACTAGTAATACTGCACATAAGTACAATAGAATATAACCATATAATACTGCCCCTGATGTACAAGAATATATAATACATATAATACGTGTCCTCTATGTTCTATAATTGTAACTATATAATTACTGTCCTTCTAATGTACAAGAATATAACTAATATAATACTGCTCTTATGTACAAAGAATATACAACTACTTATAATAATGTCACTTATGTATAAGAATATAAATACGCTAAATACTGTCACTTCTTATGGGTACATAGAATATAACTACTATATTATGCCTCTGAATGAACAAGTATAGTAACTAAGTAAAATTACACAAACTATAATACTGCTCACTCTATGTTACAGGATAATATAACTTCTTTAATACTGGCCCGTATGTACAAGAATATAACTTGTATAATTCTGTCACTAATGTACAAGAATATAACTACTATAATTACTGTCCTCTATGTACAAGAATTATACACTACTATAGTTCTGATCCTGTGTACTAAGATAATATATAACTACTATCATACTGCACCCTATGTACAAGAATTTAACTACTATAATACTGTCCCGCTATGTACAAGAATATAACTACTATAAATGTAATCCTATGTACAAGAAATCCTAACTTACTATAATATTGCCTCTATGTACAGATTTTAACGTCTATCAGAAACTGCATCATCTATGTACAAGAAATATATAACATACTATAATATGGCCTCTATGTGACAAGATTCTAAACTACTATAATACTGCCCATTGAAACAAGACATAATTATTAGAAGTTATAATATACTGTCAATCCTATGTTATAACACAAGTATATAATTCTTAATACTGTCTATTGTACTCATGAATTTTAACTTACTTTAATCCTGCTCCTCTCTGCTGTACAAGAATAGATATATACTATAATACTGCCCCCTATGTTCTATGAATATAATAACTATTAATACTGTCTCTAAGTACCAGAATTAGAACTACTATAATACTGATCCCTATGTACAAGAATATAATACTATAATTTATTGTCTCTATTGTTATACAAGAAATATTATACTAATCATACTGCTCCTCATGTAAAAGATTATAAAACCACTATAATACTGCACTATGTAACTCAGAATATAACTTTCTTTTTTCTGTCATTTTGTACATAATCGTTATATTACTATAACTATGTCCTTCTTTGTAAAAAGAATATATATACAGGTTATCTCTCGCCTCAGTTGTAAAATGTTATATACTACTTTAATACTTGTCCGCTTTGAGTTAAGAATATAACTGTACCTATTATACTGTTCCTCTATGTACAAGTATATGAATCTACTATTAATTCTGCCGCTATGAACATAAGGTATTTAATCTACTATTAATCTTACTGTCTCTATGTACAAGATATAACTACTTAATACTGCCCTTTGTACTATAGATTATAAAGAGTATAATACTGTCCTGATAGGACAAGCAAGTATAACTACTTTAATACTGTCCTCTATGGTCAAGAATTATAATACTATTGTCGGCTCCTTTGTACCATAGTATATAACTACTATAACTACTGCCCATATGGTTTTTTTTTAAATCATGAATATAACTACATTTAATACTGTTATCTCTATGTACAAGAATATAACGACTATAATACTGACTCCCTATGTACAATAATATAATTACTTTAATTATTGCCTCTAGTTATAAACAGATATAGATGACAGACTACTATACATCCTGCCTCTATGTACAAGATTATAACGACTATAAGCTCCATGCTTCCATTATGTACATCGGAATATAAACCCAATTCTAATACTGTAGCCTTATGTACTTAGAATATAACCACGATAATACTGGCCACCTATGGAACAAGAAGAGTACGCACTATTATGACTGTCCTAGACTGTAATTAATGGAATCACTATTTCTTTGTCTCATGTACATGAATTAACTACTATATTTACTGCCTTATGTAAGAATTATATCTTACTTTAATTTCGGTCGCTCTATGTATAAGAATTTATACTATTTAATACTGTCTCTATGTACAAGAATGATAAACACTTATATACTGATGCCCCCTATGTACAAGTAATATAAACTACTATAATACTCGTCCTCTATGTACAAGATTTATTAACTTCTATAGTACTGATACCCTTTCGTACAAGAAATATCAATATCCTACTTATTATGGATCTATGTACAGGAATATAACTACTATATTATTAATACTGCCTCTAGGTACAAGAATATACTACTATAAATACTGCTCTTTGTACAAGAATTTAACTCCAACTATAATACGTGCCTACATATGTACAGGAATATAGACCAATATTAATATGCCACCCTTATGTACAAGATATAATACTATACACTGTCCTCTATGTATTCATATTTAAATTAATGTAACTTACTTATCATTTCTGTCCTTGTCTATGTAAAGATTATATCTAAATATCAATACCTGCCTTATGATCAGAACTAATACTACTATAATACTGTCCTACTATGTATAAGAATCTAAATACTTAATACTGCCTCTATGTACAAGAATACTATTATATTATATTACTGCCCGCCCTATGTACAAGAATATAACTTCTCTAATTATATGAGGCCTCTATGTACAAGAACTATTAAACTACATATAAACTGTCAAACCTTTGCTACATGAATTATATACTACTATAAATACTGCCCTATTAATCTTAGATCATTTTTAAGTTTCTACAATATTTGGTATTTGCATAACACGCACCATTTCAATTTGATATATCAAATAAATGATGGACACAGTAAATATTTACCGTGATTGAAATGAGGTTTATTGTACTAACCACAAATAAATGTGAATTTAGTATATAGTTATATAAATTGAAAATGGACTGTTGCAAATACCCAAATATTTTGAAACTAAAAATGATTTAGTTAATAGGAGTGCCACAAACTTTATTCATATGACTGTAAACTACTATAATATTGCCCTCTATGTACAAGAATATAATCTACTATATTACTGACCAATATGTCACAAGACATATAACTACTTTAATACATGCCGCCTGATGTCACAAGACATATAACTACTCTGGATACTGCTCCCTATGTACAAGAATATAAAACTACTTTAATATGGCCCCCTTGTACAAGAATATAACTACTATAATACTGCCCCCTATTGTACAGAATATAACTACTATTATATCTGCCCTCTTTGTACTAGAATTATAATTACTTTATCAGCTCCAATATATGTACAAGATATAAACTATTATAATTCTGCTCCTATGTACAAGGAATATAACTACTATTAATACTGCCCTATGTACAAGAATATAAGTACTAAATAATGCCCCGAATGTACAATAATATAACTACAACTACTACAATACTACTACAAGAATATAACTACTATAATACCGTCCTCTTTGTGCAGCAATGTATCTACTATAATTCTGGCTCCTTCTGGATTTTTTTATAAAGGTTATATTCAGAAATATAATAGTGTAAATTTAGGATCCTAATTTAAAATGTAACAGTTATCTTTAGGACACTTTGTAATCTGTGTAGTAACATTGTTGCTTCTCTCTGCACTGAAGCCACTTCCAGATTATCAGATCTTCGGGATCCTCGTTGCTTCGTTGCTTCGGTTTGTGAATCTGTCACATTCGTCCCATTTCTCTGCTTTGAGTCTTGAATTTTTTGCCTTTCATCTGATAAATTAATTACATGTAATTGATAAGATGCCGACGCTCCAGCAGCGAGAGCTCAGCCCAATATCTGCAGCCCTCTCACTTCAGCGATGATTAACGGCGTCTACGGATAATTATGAGGCGCTTTTCATTTCTGCAGCCGGCGAGGAGGATATTGTGCAGCCGGCGAGGAGGATATTGTGCATCCAGTGATGTGTAATTGCTTCCTAATAGAGTAGATGCATTTCAGCGGCCATCGTAATCCGCACACACCTGTCACTCAGCTAATTATAGCGGAGATGGAGGCTTTCATCTCCGTGCATCGCATTCACTGTCAACACTTGGCCGTAAGGAGGACGCCGCAGACTCCGGCAGACGACGCCGACGGCCTCCGCTCCTTCTCTCCTCTGTCTTCCTAGTGCAGCACTTTTTCAATGTCATTGAATACAGCTCGAGGCATCCATTATATATCGGAGCGGGGGCGAGCCCCATCAGCAGACGGTTACACGCTGAATAACTCTGTTGGGGTTTTATGAAATGTAAACATTGTGCAGTGAAAATGTAACGTTTCAAAATATATTGAAGAAAATGAAGAATTAAGGGGGTTGCCACTTTGCCCCTTATCCACTTGTTCGAAGGGTCACTTGACATTAAGGGATTGTGCCACGAAGTAAAATTTATGTGGGAAGCTTGCAAATGAAATAATAAACATTTTCACCTCTTTATTATTATAATTCTGGACCGGTTTTTTTTGTTTTGTAGCTGCTACTTTAGTGATTCCTTTGTTTAACCCATTGTCTCCTCATGGGATTTCGACCAGGGAGAGAGCTCTCAGTCCCGGGGACTTGCTCAGACATACCTCTAGTGTTGAGGAGGCCGTTTACTTATCGGACAAAGTTTGAAATCGGCCACAGTTTTTATGTTTGATCGAATTTTTTAGATCATGCGACTAATTTAGGTTAAAATTTGTGATCATCTATTAAGAATCGCCGCCTTTTCGGCGCGTACTGTTCATCTTGGCGGCTGAAATCAGCTTAGACAGAATAGAGCAGGGTATGAGATATGTGTGCGCGTCAGACTGGGATGCTGTTATGGTTGCGATTGGCTGGAGAAAAATAAATAAAAAAAATAAAAAACACATGGACCTCGTTTTTACATTAGAACAGCCCTTCCTGTTCCTGATCAGGTGTCTCTCAGCGTCTCATGAGCAGTAGACTGTGCGCTCGCTTGTGTCCGAAAACAGCTAAGCGAAATTATTCTATTTCTTCTCTCAGAGAAGATGAAAGCTCTACTGTTTCACTGTGATCAACTTACAAGTTAGTTAGATTAGAGGTATACGAAGATTGTTATGTAGTTAGGTGAGATTTTAAAGAAGCTTCTACCGCTGTAAATTCATGGGGGGAGCGGGGGGGGGGGGGAGGCGGCGACGTACCAGACAAGCTCTATAAAGAATACTGGGACTATTATAATAATAATACTTTTTTATTCTATTTATAGTTCACCTAAGACTTAGTGTGATGAAATATTTCCTGCGATATTGGGCAAGCCTTGAACTTTTATTAGGATACACATACTTTTCTAGTAACTGCAGGTCTCTTTGTTAGGTGTATAAAGCTCCATTTTAATATCGTAGTTTACAATTTACTCAGATAGGTGTTTTTTTCATTTTGCCCAGTCCAGCTTTGTTGTTATAGCCACACTTGCATTAAATTAGAATCAGCAATTTTGTTGTGTTGATAGGTGCCAAAAAATACCTTTCATTTATTCACGAATAATTTCAGATACGTGTTTTTTCACTTTGGCGGCCTACAGCTTTGTCTTTAGAGGCCACTTGCACTTTAAATGTGAATTATCCAGTTAATTTTGTAGTCACTCCACAGGTGAATTGAAAGTGCCTAAAATAACTTTTTATTATCCCGTTTTAATACATTTCAAGAATAGGTGTTTCAGCATAGGTTGTAACTCCGCCCTGGCTGTCTGAAACTGGGCGTGTAATAGATGACAGACGTCACTGCCCTCGGTCTATCTACCGCACACCACTGTAAGTCTGGCCCTGGCAGCTGGGACCTCCATGTTTATAGATGACAGACGTGCGGGCTCTTCACGACACCCCTGTAAGTCTGGCCTGCAGCTGGTACCTATGTGTTAACTCAAATGGGCTGACGGCAAAGCACTGGCTTACCTCACGTTAGGGAATCAGGGAGAGCTTACAATAATTTCTCTAAAAATATTCAGATTTTGAAAAAAGTGTTTACCCTGTGAGGGGTAAGGTTGTGTCAAAATGGGGTCCAGGGTCTGGGCATCACAAATTGCAACCATTTTGAAGGCTTATAGTTTATGGGGCAGGGTCACGTATGGGGTTTCGCTTCATTTGATCTCCAGGGAGTTCTGTCCCCAATCAAGAAGAAGGCTTTGGAGGGAAAAATTAAACCAATTGTATCCTGAATGGCATGCAATCTGCATCTCAGAAGCCAGCGAGGGCAAATGTGCTTCTCAACTTAAGAAGTGGTTTGGGGTTGATTAGACATTTTTATTAACTTGATGGGGTGTGCGGAACGAGAATTAACCACATCTACACGTGTACAATATTCCCTTTAAAAAACTGCAGGGAGGGGTGTATGTTGTATTGTTAATCAGCACTTGAAAAAAATGAAAATGATAATTATGTAAAACTATAAAAATAAAACACTTCACTAAATAAATTCTGTTAACAAATGTCAGTTACCAAAAAATATACTAAATGAGAGTCACTGTACAAAATAGCATAGTGCCACTTTGTGATCTGTGGGATCAACATGGTTTAGGGGTCATGCTGGTGACAGGACAGGTTTGTTATGTCCAGATTCAGCTCTAAAATGGTGGTTCAGAAGGACATCATTTTCCCAGCACTTTTAAATTGGGGGTAGGATCAGACAGGTTTATGGGCATTAGATAGCAGTCCAGGACGTATCCATTTGGACTGTTGTGGATGGTTATATTTCAGCTTATCAAGCCTGTGTGGGGTAAAGAGTTGATGGTGGCTTGTTTGCTCTCCCATTGACTTTAATGGTAATCGGTGACTAAATCTCATCATCGACCTATCGAATATCTTCGTTAGATGATGGTTCGACTATCAGACACTAAAACTTCGACGATGGGCGATAGTCATGTAAATCGCTCTAGCCACTAATCACGCTCTCACTCTCAGCAGTCTACTGAGTTTTTCAAACTCCCTTAGGGCTGTCATTCTCTACCTCCATCCTCTGTACCAGTACTTAGTTAATTAGTCAAACAGTTGCAAACTAAGTAAAAAAATAACCTCATGAGGTCTGTTGCATTAATTAAAGAGAAATTAAATCCACAGGCGTGGTTACTGCAGGATTTGAAACGAGGACTCTTGTACCTGGGAGGAAACAAACTTTGCCTCTAGTCTCTAAACATTGCTTTACATAAACAGACCTTTCTTTCACTAGAGAGAGGAAAGGCCTGTAGAGATGTATCCTTGCTAGCGGTCACTGATATACACTTAATCAAATTCAATACGACCTTTCCTGAAGCTCCACAGAGCTGAAGAGCTGGATGCAGGAGGTATGAAATGAGATCATGGCAAAACCCCTTTAAGGAGATCCCTAATCATTTCATTGCTGCCTCCTTCCCCAAGCAATTAGATGTAATTTATAGTTTGTCCTTCTAAACCAGTGGGTTTTCTGTGTATTATAGCAGAGGTCCCCAGCTCCAATCCTCAAGCCCCACCAACAGGTCATGTTTTCTGGATTTCCTTAGTTCTGCACAGGTGATTTCATTATTGTCAGTGCATTATATGAGAGATCCTAAAAACATGCCCTGTTGGTGGTCCCTGAGGACTGGAGTTGGGGAACACTGCATTATAGGACAAGACAGGTCCTCCAAAGTGAGAGATGCTCCTTGCAGACACTATCCACTGTGGCCAAGAGTGAGGACCCTGAGCAGAAGATGCCCCAATATTAAGGGGAACTCTCACCACACTGATTTGCTTTAACCATGTAGGGAAAGATACATAAATGCTATTACGAAATACATTGCTGTTATGATTTTGCTTCAGTTCTAGTCGTTAGAGCAAATTCTTAGATATCTAATTGTGTGCACAAGTTTCCCTAGGTTACCAACCACTTATCTCTGCTCTAGTAGTAGCTGGGATGGTGATATCACTTCCTTCTGTGTCTTATCAGCAGCACAGGAGCTTCTTTATGTTTATTACTGACAAACTTTAACCCTTTAGAGCTCTTTAGCTTTGTGCCCATTTTGTTGGGGTCTATTGGGCTCAGATAGGAATAACAGAGATTAAATGTTAGTCACTGCTGTAGAACCACCCACAGCCTGAACAAGAAGTGGCAGCCTGAAGCTGTAGAATCACCCACAGCCTGAACAGGAAGTGGCAGCCTGAAGCTGTAGAATCACCCACAGCCTGAACAGGAAGTGGCAGCCTGAAGCTGTAGAACCGCCTATAGCCTGAACAGGAAGTGGTACCTTGAAGCTGCAGAACCGCATACAGCCTGAACAGGAAATAGGAACCTAAAGCTGTAGAACCACACACAGCCTGCGCAGACAGTAGGAGCCTGAAGCTATAGAACTGCCCACAGTCTTAACAGGAAGCAGGAGGCGGAAGCTGTATAACCCCCCACAGCCTGAACAGGAAGTGGGAGCATGAAACTGTAGAACCACCCACTTTCTGAATAGGAAGTGGGAGCCTGAAGCTGTAGAACTGCCTACAGCCTGGACAGGAAGTGGGAAAATGGTGCTGTAGAACCACCCACAGCCTGAACTGGAAGTGGGGCCTGAAGCTGTAGAACCACCCACAGCCTGAACAGGAAGTGGGGCCTGAAGCTGTAGAACCACCCACAGCCTGAATAGGAAGTGAGAGCTTAACGTTGTCTGTGAAGAGCACTCTCTGTGAAACAGCATGGTGATAACGCCCCTTTAATTCAGCATTCCCCAAGAAGGTTTGTAGGCACATGGAATGTAGATCACAAGGAAATGGTTAATATGTATGTAAATGATTTACAGTCTTCATTGCACCCTCTGATTTTGGGCTGCCTGACGACCATACATGTCACCATTTTCTTGATCCTAAAAGCTTCAGAGAATTTTTTTATTTCAACAAGTTTTATTAAAATTCTATAAAATATTTGGGAAACAGTTACAATTTTTGGAAGAAATCTTTGAACAAGGGAAGGGTCGGTCACGTCTGTGTCAGAGATTCTGTTTGGAGCCTGATGCTCTATTTATTCTGTTAAAACGATGACTCCATGATGGAAGCCCAACCCCTATAATAACACTATGGGCCGGTTATGGACTGCTGTACTAGAGGGGCCTAAAAGCAACAATAAACACCTAAAGGATCACCAAAGACGTAACTATAAATAATGAGGGTAGCAAACATATACTAAAATGACGTAAAAAGTGGCAATGACTATGCAAGGACTGTGTCCCAAAATACCCCCACTCCCAATCCATGTATAGTAAGGAAGGAAGGGTTCCCACCAAATAATAAGTATACAATATAAATACATATACAACAGATATAAAGTAAGTACTCCCCCACCTGGAAGGAATCAATGTTGCATAACAAACTAACAGATCACAAGAGAGTGGAACGGATAGAAACACAAGGCCAACGCATTTCACCCGCGCTTCCTCCGGGCTCTATTGGGCGTCATTGGTGTCTATTGAAAAACAGGTCCAGTATCACCTCTCAATAGAGGATCCAGCCCAAAAAACATCAGGGCAAATAAAACAACCTGAGCTCGTCAGCTTTTTTCTGCACAGATGATTGGATATTCCCCGTTCACTCTTTGCGCATCGTCATTCCCGAATCCCTTTTGTTTCGTTTTATTTTTTTCTATGTTTTTTTTTCTTTCTGCTCTTTTATTTTCCCAGAACTTGCGAATTGCTAGAGATAAATCATCACTAGTAGCACAGTAGACTGAAGAATGCCAACCTGAGTCTCAGACCCTTCATTCGTCTATACTCACTTCCTTCCTTATGTCTCCTCAGCTGAATAAGTAGGGAACCCAATTTAACTTTTTATAACAATGGTGGAAAATTTTTTGGGGGCCTCCGGGACAAAGTAGGTTTGCGGGAGGTGCAGGGACATCATCTGCTCCGGGCCCCATACACAGTGGGGTTGGGGCCAAGGGGGCGGGGGAATCCGTTCGGGGGGGGGCCCCCATAAAAGTGGGGTTTAAACAAAGGTGCGGGGTGACCATCTGTCTGCTCCGGGGCCCCATACCGTGGGGTTTTGCGGGGTGCAGGGAAACCCGTTTGCCCCGGGGGCCCCAAAAACACAGTAGGGTTAGCCAGGGGCGGGTTACATCATCTTCCCGGGGGCCCCTTTCAAAATGGGGTTTAGAAGAGGGGCAGTGAATCCTTTCTCCCTCCGGGGCCCCATCACAGTGGGGTTAAGGGGGGTGAAAGTGACATCCGTCTGCCCCGGGCCCCATCCCAAAAAGGTAGGGTTAGCAGAGGGGGCAGTGACACCCGTTCCCTCCGGGCCCCATACACAGTTGGGTTAGCAGAGGTGCGGGTGACATCGTCTGCCCCGGGGGCCCTTTAACGTGGGTTTAGCGGGGGGTGCAGTGACTTTCTTCTGCTCGGGGCCCCTTACACGTGGGGTTAGCAGAGGTGAAAGTGACTTCCGTTTTTCCTTGGGGGCCCCATACAATTTGGGTTTAGCAGGGGGAAGTAAAAACCGTCTGCCCCGGGGGCCCCCATACACGTAGGGTTAGCAGGGGGAGTTGCGTGGGAAACAGGGGGCCTGTGAAAACCCGTCTGCTCCGGGGCCCCATTCCCGGGTAGGGTTTAGCAGGGTGCAGAGTGACATCCGTCTTTTTGGGGGCCCTTTCACATTTGGGTTTAGCGGGTGAAGTGAAATCCGTCTGCGGGGGCCCCCCCATACCCCAGTAGGTTAGCAGAGGTGCAGTGACATCCGCCCTTTTTGGGGGCCCCTTTTACACAGTTTGGGGTCCGGAGCTCCCCCAAAAAGTGGTTTTAAAGGGGGTGAGTAATCCGTCTTGCCCCGGGGGCCCATACACAGTGGGGTTAGCAGAGGTGCAGTGGACACCCGTCTGCCCCGGGGCCCCATAACAGTGGGGTTGCGGGAGGGGCAGTGACATTCTTTGCTCGGGGGGCCCCCCATACAAATTTGGGTTAGCAGGGGTGAAGGGGAACCCTTTTGCTCCGGGGCCCCCATACACAGTGGGGTTTTAAAAGGGGGGTGAAAGGGGACTTTCCGTCTTTTTGGGGCCCATACACGGTGGGGTTTAGAAGGGAAATGGAGATCCCGTCTGCCAGGGCCCATACACAGTGGGGTTTTACCCAGGGTGCAGTGACACCCTTTCTGCCCCGGGGGCCCCATACACAGTTGGGGTTACAGGGTGAAAGGGGAAAACCCGTTCTGCCCCGGGGCCCCCATACAAAAGTGGGTTTTAGCAGAGGTGCAGGACTTTCTTCTGCTCGGGGCCCCATAAACGTAGGGTTAGAGGGGGTGCGTAAACACCCTTCTTTTTCCGGGGCCCCATACAAAATGGGGGTTAGCAGAGGTGAAGTGAACCCCGTTTTGCCCCGGGGGGCCCCATAACAGTAGGGTTAGCAGAGGTGCAGTAAAATCTTTGCCCCGGGGGGGGGGGGGGGGGGGAAAACCCATACACGTTGGGTTAAACAGGGGGTGCAGTGAATCGGTCTGCTCCGGGGCCCCAAAAACCCCAGTAGGGTTAGCAGGGGTGAAAGTGCCCAACCGTTGCCCGGGCCCCAAAACAGTGGGGTTAGCAGGGGGGCCGGGAAAAAGGGTGACATTCCCCCGTTTGGCTTCCTTTTGGTCCCCATACACAGTTTAAGGGGGGTTAAGCAGGGGGGTGGGGCCCAGGTGGAAATCCGTACCCCTTTTCCGGGGCCCTTTTCACAGTGGGGTTTTAGCAGGGTGCGTGAAAATCCGTCTCCCCGGGGCCCCCAAATACACAGAAAGGTTTTAGCAGAGGTGCAGTGACATCTATCTGCCCGGGGCCCCCCTTTACACGTGGGATTTATACATCTGCCCATTTCAGGAATTTTTGAAGGGCAAAGTTAAAGTTCTGACTTTTTCCTAATAAAAAACAAAAGTTTTTGCGTGTTATAAAAGGTTTTTTAAAGTTTAGGTTTTTTGGGCCCCCGTGAACGACAGAAAAGCAAATGAGGTTTTAACTTGGAGATTACAGGAACCAAATAATCCCAGGCGCCCCCTTCCCGGCTCCGTCATCACCAACACAACGTCTGACATTTAATGGTTTAATATAAAGGGATTATTGTAAATGTATTAAAGGATTTCAGAAACACAGAACTTTCCTCTGGATCCAGGTAAATAAGAGACGAATATTTACAGCAAATGTCGCAGAAGATGATTTGTACATTTTTTGCAGGAAAATCAAAATGTTGAGGTTCAGGCGACAATCGAGGCCCGATCCTTGGCCAAGTATTAAGGCCGGCGCCATATTGCACTGACAGGAGACCACTAGTTTTTTTCTAATACCCCGCAGTCAGGGGGGGAAAAAATTAAATCATAGGGGACTCCAATAGTTTAAAAGGGGGTTTTTTTTATCAGGGTGTTTTACAGGCTTTTCCCCCCACAAAATTTTTATGCTCCTCTTCCTGTTTAGGCTTTTGGGTTGGGTTTTAAGGTTCAGGTCCCCCTTTGTTTAGGTTGGGGGTTTTTCAGCTTTAGGCTCCCCTTCCCGTTAGGCTTGGGGTTCTACGTTTAGGCTCCCACTTCCCCGTTCAAAATTTTTGGGTGGTTTACAGTTCCCGGTTCCCCCTTCCTGTTAAGGTTGGGGGTGGTTTTATTGGGTTTAGTTCCCCTTCCTTTTCAGGGGTGGGGTTTTTCTCTATTGGGCCCCAAAACTTCCCCCTTCCTGTTTTAGGTGGGGGGGGGTCAAAAGCCTCAGCTTCCCCCTTTCCCATTCAGGCTGTTGGGGGGTTCTAAGCCTCATTTTTACATTCCCTTTTAGGTTTTGGGTGGTTTACCCTCAGGGTCAAATTCCTGTTAAAGGTTTTTTGGGGTTTTCTACAAACTGGAATGGAAAATTTCATTCCCCCGAAACCCAGGTTTAAAACCCAACCCGGCCCCGTGGGTAAGGGGGAGCCCAGGTCCCCCTCTGTGTCTAGATTTTATTTATAAAATGAACTCTACTGAAGAAACCCCAAAATGCAGCCAAAAAAAGAGCAAGTTACGTTTGACTTGGAATTGTTTCAGGGAAAATTTTTCCCGTGAAAAAAATTTTGGGGGGAAAAAAAGTCCCTGAACAGGGTGACCAGGGGGGTGCTGTGAGAACCCCTGTGGATGGAGCTGCAGCGCTAGCAGAACCCCTGTGATGGGCCGCAGCGCTATGCGAACACCCTGTGGGTGGGGCCCCAAACGCTATGCAAAAACACCCTGTGATGGAAAGGGAGCGCTATGGAACCCCTTTTGAAAAGGGGGCCCCCAGCACTATGCAAAAAACAATTTTGTAAGGAAACCGCAAACTATGCGAAAACCCTGTAAGGAGCCGCAGACTATGCGAAAGCCCTTTTGATTTGGGGCCCAGCCTATGCAGAACCACTTTTCCGTAAATTTGGGAGGGGGCGGCCACCCATGCAGAAAAATTGTGTGGAGCCCGCAAGCGCCAATTTCGAACACCTTGATGGAGCCGCACAGTGCCTTATGGGCCCCGGAAAACGCCCCTGTGATGGGGCCGAGGTATGCAGAACAAACCCGTAATGGGAGCTGCAGGGCTATGCAGAACCCCTCTTTTGATGGAGCCGCAGGGGCTATTTCCCGGGAAAGCCTGTGATGGAGCCGCGCACTATGCAGAAAAACTCTGTAATGGGGCCGAAATGCTATTTCAGAACACTCTGTGAAGGAGCCGCAGCGCTACGAAAGGGGGAACCCCCCCTTTTTGGAATGGATAGCCCGAGCACTTTTCAAAAAAACACTCTGTAAAGGAAGGCCCCGCAGCACCTTATTGGGGCAGGTTAAAACTCTGTGTTTGGGGCCCCGGCTATGCAGAACCTCTGTGAGGAAACCGCAGCGCATTTAAAAACACCCGTGTGATGGAAATCGCATGCTTTGCAGAACACCCTGTGATGGAGTCACAGCACTATGCAGAACACCCTGTGATGGAGTCACAGCACTATGCAGAACGGGCCCCGTATGGGCCGCCCGCCTTTCAGGCCTTATGGGGAGAACGCCCTGTAAAGGAGCCGAGCACTATGCAGAAATCCCCTGTGATGGGGCCGGGGAACACTATGCAGAACAACTGTAAAGGAGGGCCCCCAAAACTTTATGAGGGGGAAAATTAAAAAACCCCCGTGAAGGGCCGCAGCACTATGCCCGAACAAAATGTAATGGAAACCCCAGCACTATGCAGAACGCTTGTGATGGGGCCACAGCGTATTTCAAAAACCCCGTAATGGAGGGAAAAGTTTCTATGCAGAACGCCTTGTGATGGAGCCGCAGCACTATGCAGAACGCCCTGTGATGGAAATTTCCCGGGGGGGCTATCAGAAAGCCCTGTGATGGAGCCAAATGCAATATGCAGAAAACCTTTTGTGTTTGGGGCCGCCCGCGCTATTTCGAAAAACCTGTAATGGGGGCGCAGCGCTATGCGAAAGCCCTTTGATGGGAAGGGCCCCAGCGCTATGCCCAACGCCCTGTGATGGAAACCGGAAAAAACTATTGAGAAAAACCCCTTAATGGGGCCCCAGGCCCATGCGAAAAACCCCCTTTTGGGAAAAGCCGCAGCGCTATTTCCGAAATTTTGTGATGGAAACCGCAGTGTATGCAGAACACTCTGTGAAGGAGCCGCAGCGCTATGAGAACACTGTTTTGATGGGGTCGCTTGGGTATGCAGAACCCCCCTGTGATGGAGTACACCCCTAAGCAGAAAAACCCCGTGATGGAGTCACAAACACTTTTTCAGAAAGCCTTTGTTTGGGGCCGCCAGAAGCCCAAACCTTTGCAGAAAAACCCCGTGTTGGGGCCGAAACCTATTTCCCGAACACCCTGGGGAAGGAGCCCAGCACTTTGCAGAACCCCTGTAAAGGAGCCGCAGCCCCTATGAGAAAACCCCGTAAAGGCCCCAAGCCCTATGCAGAACCTCTTTGATGGGCCCAACAGTTGGCTGGGGCCCCAAAAAACCCCCTTTTTGATGGGCCGCCCGCAATTTTGCCCGAAAAGCCCCTGTGGAAAGGAGGGTTGCAAAACCCTTGTGGGGGAAAAGACTTCTGTGATGGAGCCGCAGCGCCCATTTCAGAACCTCTGTAAAGGAGCCGCAGCCTTGAGAACGCCTGTGATGGAGCCGCAGGCTATGGAACCCCTGTGATGGAAACCGCTTTAGAAAAATTCGAAACCCTGTTGGTTTGAAGGGGCCCAGCGCTAGCCGAACCCCTGTTTATGGAGCCCAAGCCTATGGGAACCCCCCTTTTAAAGGAGCCCAGCACTATGAGAACCTCTGTGTGGAGCCGCAGCGCTTGCAAAAACACCCTTTTGATGGGGAGCCGCAGCCCCTTTACCAACAGAACACCCTGTGATGGGAGCAAAAGGCCAAAGCAAAAACCCTGTGATGGGAAACAAGCAACCCAAGGGCGCTAGCAGAACCCCTGTGAAGGAGCCCCAGCCTATGCAGAACCCCCTGTATGGAGCCGCAGCCTATGAGAAAACTTGTGTGGAAAACCGAAACGCTATGCAGAAAAAAAACCCCTTTATGGGAGCCGCAGCGCTATGCAGAACTCTCTGTGATGGAGCCCCCGGGAGGCACCTTAAAAAAAGGGGGTTTAACGCCCCTTTTGATGGTGCCGCCCCGCCTTTGCAGAAAAACCCCCCTTTATGGGCCCCAGGGGCTAGCAGAAACCCTGTGATGGAGCCCGCACTATGCAGAAAACCTGTGATGGAGCCCAGCGCTTTTGAGAACCCTGTAAAGGAAAACCCCCAAACGCTATGCAGTCACTCTGTGATGGGGAGCCCCAGGTTTTTGCAGAAAACCCTGTGAAGGAGGCAGAAAATGCAGAACAACCCCCGTAATGGGGAGACCGCAGCAGTTTTGGGGTCTTTAAATTTTCCCAGAAACAAAATCCTTTTGAAGGAGCCAGGCTATGCCGAAAAGGGCCCCCTGATGGAGCCGCCCCACTATGGAGAACCCCTTTGATGGAAAAACCCCCAGGCTTATGCAGAACCCCCGTGGTTGGGAAACCCCAGCCTACGCAGAAAAACTTTTGTGATGGAGGCCCCCAGCCTATGCAGGGAAAAAAACCCGTAATGGAGCCGCAGGCTATTCAGGGGGAAACCCCTGTGGAAGGAGCCGAAAAGGGGTTTTTCGAACGCCCTGTGATGGAGCCGCAGCACTATGCAGAACACTCTGTAATGGAGCCCGCCCCAGGCTTTTGGGAAAAATCCCGTAAAGGAGCGAAAGGCTATGCAGAAAAACCCTGTGAAGGGCCCAGCGCTTTTGCCGAACCCCTGTGGGGGAGCCCAGCCCTATGCAGAACCACCTGTAAAGGAGCCCAGGTAGCAGAACACTCTGTGAAGGAGCCCAGGCTATGCGAACCCCTGTAAAGGAGCCGCAGCCCCTATGAGAACCTCTGTAAAGGAGCCGCAGACTATGCAGAAAAACTCTGTGATGGAGGCCCCACCCCCTTTTGCAGAAACCTGTTTATGGGAAGCCGCCAAACCCCTTTTTAAAACGCCCCCGTGCAAGGCCGCAGCGCTAGGCCCCAAACCCTTGTGATTTAGCCGGCTATGAGAACCCCTGTAAAGGGTCCCAAACCTTGCAAAAAACCCCGTTATGGGGTCCAGCCTATGCAGAAAACCCGTAAAGGAACCGCCGCACTATGCGAAAAACCCCCGTAAAGGAGCCGCAGCGCTATGCAGAACCCCCTGTGATGGAAACCGAAACATATGAAAACCCTCCCGGTTTTATGGGGACCCAGCAAAACCTCTTTTGGGGGCCCCAAAAGAGGCCCCTGTGAAGGAAACCGCGCCTTTTGCAGAAAAACCCTGTAATGGGAGGGGCCAGCCTTGCAGAAGCCCCCGTAAAGGAAGCCCAAACGCTATTTCAGAAACCCCCCTTTTTAATTTGGGGCCAAATGCTTTTGCAGAAAAACCCTTGTGATGGAAACCGCCGGGCCTTTGCGAACGCCCCTCCCTTGATGGAGCGCCAGGCCCATGCCCGAAACCGCCCTGTGGGTGGAGCCAACCCCCTAAGAGAACACTTGTTGGGTGGAAAAAACCCCGGCTATGCAGAACAAACCTTTTTATTGGGTGCCCCGCCTATGAAAAAGCCCCCGTGATGGAGCCGCGCGCTATGCCGAACCCCTGTTAAAAGGGGCCCCAGGGCCCATGCAGAAACCTGTAATGGAAACCGCAAGGGTATGCAGAACCCTTTTAAGGGAGCCCCAAAGGGGTATGCCGAAAAGCCCCGGGATGGAGCCGCAGTGCCTTAAAAAACCCCTGTAATGGAGGGGTGCCTATGCGAACACCCTGTGATGGAAGCCGGCAGGACATGCAGAACCTTGTGATTGGGGGCCCCCAAACCTAAAGCAAACAAACCCGTGATTTAAACCAGCACTATGCGAACGGGCCCGTGATGGATGGCCGCAGAAAACCCCAAGCACTATGCAGAAAGCCCTGTAATGGGGTTAGCTCGGTCCAAACGCTAAAGCAAAAACTCTGTGTTGGAGCCGCAATTTTGCAGAAACCTGTGATGGAAAACCAGCGCTATGCGGGAAAGGGCCCCCTTTATGGGAAACCCAGTGCTATGAAAAAGCCCTGTGATTTGGGGTGCCCCGACTATGAGAACGCCCTGTGATGGAAACCCAGCGCTATGAAAAACGCTCTGTGATGGGGCCAAAACCAAAAGCCGCAGCGCTATGCCGAACACCCTGTGATGGGAACCCAGCCTAATTTCTGAACGCCTTGGGGATTGGCCGCCCGCACTATGCAAAAACCCCTGTGATGGAGCCCCCAGCCTTTTGCCCGAAAAACCCTTATGATGGGGGCCCAGCGCTTTTGCAGAAACCTGGATTGGGGGGCAGCACTATGTAGAACGCTCCCGTGATGGAGGCAGCCTATGCAGAACCCCTGGATGGGGGCCCGGCTACACGAAAACACCCCGTGATGGCAGCCGCCAAACCTATGAGAACCCCTGTATTGGGGGCCCCAGCGTTCCAGAACCCTGTATTTGGGGCCAAAAGCCCATGCAGAAACCCCCGTGATGGGGGCCCAACATATGGAACTTCTGTGATGGGGGCCGCAGCGCTATGCAGAAAACCCCCTTTATGGAAACCCAAAAAGGGTATGGGAGAACA
>JAODAL010020683.1:0-68830 GCA_025379985.1 Phyllomedusa bahiana | reverse complement strand
TTTGGAAAAATAGCCCCCAAGTGAAAGTAGGTCCCTTGGTGGCTTAGGTAGGTGTTGTGAGTTCTTTATTAGGCTGGGTAGTCAGGGCCCCCTTTAGATATATCAGGTAGTCAGGGCCCCCTTTAGCTCTTAGGTAGCGAGGGCCCCTTTAGTTTTTAGGTGCCAGGGCCCCCTTTAGTACTTAGGAAGCCAGGGCCCCCTTTAGTTCTTAGGAAGCCAGGGCCCCCTTTAATTATTAGGTAGTCAGGACCCCCTGTTTGTATTAGGTAGCCAGGGCCCCCTGTTTGTATTAGATAGCCACGGCCCTCGTTAGTTCTTAGGTAGCCAGGGCCCCCCCATTTGTATGAGGGAGCCAGGGCCCCACCATTTGTATTAGGTAGCCAGGGCCCCGTATTAGGTAGCCAGGGCCCCCTTTAGTTCTTAGGTAGCCAGGGCCCCCCATTTGTATTAGGTAGCCAGGGCCCTCTTTAGTTCTTAGGTAGCCAGGACCCCCCCATTTGTATTAGGTAGCCAGGGCCCCCATTAGTTCTTAGGTAGTCAGGGCCCCCCATATGTATTAGGTAGCCAGGGCCCCCCATGTCTATTAGGTAGCGAGGGCCCCCCCCATTTGCTATTTAGGTAGCCAGGGCCCCCATTTCTATTAGGTAGCCAGGGCCCCCCTTTTATAGGTACTCAGGGCCTTCCCTTTATTCTGATGTAGCCAGGGCACCCCTTTTTCTATTCGGTAGCCAGGGCCCCCCTTTTGTATTCGGTAGCCTTGGCCCCCTTTATTTCTTAGGTAGCCAGGGACCCCCATTTGTATTTGGTAGCCAGGGCCCCCTTTAGTTCTTAGGTAGCCAGGGCCCCCCATTTGTATTAGGTAGCCAGGGCCCCCCATTTGTATTAGGTAGCCAGGGCCCCCCATTTGTATTAGGTAGCCAGGCGCCCCATTTTATTAGGTAGCCAGGCACCCCATTTCTATTAGGTAGCCATGGCCCCCCATTTGTATTAGGTAGCCAGGGCCCCCTGTTTGTAATAGGTAGGCAGGGCCCCCCCATTTGTATTAGGTAGCCAGGGCCCCCATTTGTATTAGGTAGCCAGGGCCCCCTTTTTTTAGGTAGCAGGGCCCCCATTTGTATTAGGTAGCCAGGGCCCCCGTTTCTATTAGGCAGCCAGGGCCCCCCGTTTCTATTAGGCAGTCAGGGACCCCATTTGTATTAGGTAGCCAGGGCCCCCCGTTTCTATTAGGCAGTCAGGGACCCCATGTGTATTAGTTAGGCAGGGCCCCCATTAGTTCTTAGGTAGCCAGGGCCCCCCCCATTTATATTAGGTAGCCAGGGCCCCCGTTTCTATTAGGCAGCCAGGGCCCCTCCGTTTCTATTAGGCAGCCAGGGCCCCCCATTGTTATAAGGCAGCCAGGGCCCCCCGTTTCTCTGAGGCAGCCAGGGCCCCTCGTTTCTATTAGGCAGTCAGGCCCCCCCCCCCATTTCTATTAGGCAGCAAGGGCCCCCCGTTTCTATTAGGCAATCAGGGCCCCCCATTTGTATTAGGTAGCCAGGGCCCCCCGTTTCTATTAGGGAGCTAGGGCCCTCTTCTTATATTGAAAAAAAAAACAACACACACACAACTACTCACCTGATTCCCGCACACCCGCTCCCGGGCACTCCCTGCAGGCTTCTGCTTGCATCCGGCATAGGCAGCGCTGTGATATGGCGTCTAATGCCTGCCAGGGCGATCAGCGGAGCACAGCCCTGGGAGTCGGGGACATTAGTCCCGCCCTGTGCTTGCGTTTAGAGACCAGATCCCCCGGCGGCCCAGTCTGAGCCTGCCACTGCATGTTTTACATTGAAACTAATTAAATTTACATTTAAATTAAGCACAGTAAATTACACTGCACATTGTTAGATGCATGTTTGGGTCCATGTGAACATACCCATAAAAAAATAAAAATAATGCAAAAATTACATAAAAATAAAGCCTAACACCTCATGGAAAGAAATTTTAAAAAGTAGTAGACTAAATGAGTGCAGGAAAGTGTTCAAACAGCTGTTTACTAGTAAAATGTGCCTAGTCATGAAGCAAGGTAAACGGCCCAGTCATCAACTGGTTAACTGGACAACCTTTTTTATACTGGCCCTAGTTGTCAGAACAACTCAATGACACTTAAAATTTGCAGATATAATTCTGACTGAAAAGTTCAAATCTTGCATTCATAAAATTCATACAGGTGAGAAAGATGACCAACTTATCTACTGGGACAGAGAGCTTAGGCTCCCTGTGTGAGTAATTATTTCAGTTCAGAGGATATTTTATGCCTAAAAGAAATCACTTTAGTACATAAAGTTCTTTTTGCGCAGAAGTTTCCAGTCCCTCGTCTGTTATGAATTTTCTAATGATAGAAGCCTATAAAACCAAGTGAGAATAAGTATCCCCTCTGTCTACACGCCAGATCATACACTATAAAAGTATAATGCTGTTATGAGCATGTTTATTGGTTACTATAAACTGTGCATAGAAAAGTGTGTGATTTAGAAGGTTTGGACGAATTAGAAATTGCGTATCGAAATATCTTATGAAAAACTATAATTCTTGTAGTCTTTAAATAAACTAGAACATAAGAATCGGAATTGGTTGTTAAATGTTGAACAGCTTGTTATATCATGTAAATTTATGTAATTTAGTAATATCTATTGTTCATTTTATGGCATGGCCAGTTGCCGTTTGTGATTAAACAGAGGTCAGATCTACCAATCATATAAGGCCTCTGTGACTCTCATACTATACCCATAAGGCGACATGTATGATTTTTTTGGGCGTTAAAACGGCAATGTTTATGGACCTAAAAATAGGATATAATGAAGCTCAAAAATCAGGCGTATTCTAGCGCATAATCGTCAATTCTGGCTTAGGTAAACTACTTTGAAAGTGGTTTACCTGTTCCGGCAGTAATGCGCCTGGAATTGCTGTACTGAAGCTATAAATCTATAACTTCATATGGTTCTAGTACGCCCCGCCTCTCGCACGCCCTCCGAGATCAGGCACATTACAAAGTGCCGCGTGCGCTCTGTAATACACCTGATATTGGTGTACCGGCCATTTTAAACTATAGCGAATGGGGCTGCACTAGATGGGCTGAAAAGACGCCAGACTTCTAGCATAGCCCTGCTCATACATGTCGCCCATAGTGCACTCCTACTCATGTGTTATGTACTCTTACTTAAAGAGGTATTCCCACCACAGACACTGAAGTCATTTCGTTAAGATTTGCCCTCAAAGTCTGACAGGTGAGGTCCCACCTCTGAGAACCCCACCTATCTCAGAAGGGTCCCCTGAGAGTCTGGGCACGCGGCTCTCCATTCTGTTCTATGGGAGTTCCAAGTACAGGTAAACTATGTGTACTCAGCATTGCCATAGAACAGAATGGAAAGTCGTATGTAAGCACAACCAGTTCTCTATTCTGAGCTGACACTATCAGGGGCTTGTTACTGAGATAACTGTGGGTCTCAGAGGAGGAACCCACACCTATCAGCATTTGATGGCATATCCTATTTATATGCTATAAAAGTCTATGGTGGGAACAACCCTTTAAGTGTCAAGGAACTAGGGTTGCTAAAAACAAAAACTTAAGGTAAAAAAGGAATTAGGTTAGTTTTGAGGTGACACAAAGGAGAGAATACATTTTTCTTAAAAATGTTTTGACTTGTGTTTAGTCTAAAAATGTTCTACAATCTAAACAAACCCTATTTCAACTGGAATCAGACCAATAATCAGCTGGGAGTCAACAGTCTGATGTCAGAAATCCTTTGCATACATCTCAGGTAGTGATAACCGTGTAGCCATTAGACATGCTTTCTAATGAGCAGAAGCCTTAAAGGGGTTCTCTCATCATGCAGTTTCACAGAGCCACAGCCAGCTTTAGAATCATACATGTAGTTCAAGCTGTAGATGGGTCTATAGCAGTGATTGACACATCAGCCCTACTGTTCCTAGCTATTCCTGTTAAACTGACATGAGTGCAAGAGATTTATAAAGTGTAGTACTCAGGCTGCAGAGATCTAAAGAGTGTTTACTTAGCTAAATTAGAGGATTTCAAAGTCTGTTACTGAAGATAAGAATCTGCAGGATGTAACTCACCATGTACTGACTGAGTGAGTGACGGCAGCTTCTAGCAATGAGAGATAAGAAAGAACATGGAGAAGTGGGGAGGTATGGTCATAACCAGAGAAACTTTTGTGCTCTAATAGGAAATAAAATCTTCTTTATCTCCTGAACAAAGAAAAATCAACAAAGCAATGTATTTAGAAAAAGCCTTCAATTACCCCTTGTAACGGCTCGTGCTGTGGTCCGATTCCCAGGCCACAAGCACATCCGTTACCTGGCTGCTGCTCATCCCCGCGCTGTGCCCAGATCTGCTGTTTGCTCACCTGCTCCTGCCCTACTTCCTCCTCAGCAGGTGCGCTCCCCTGCATCTTCCTCCCCATGTCAGTTCCCTAGATTTAAATGGCCAGCGTGCAACAGGTAATATTGCTCCTCCAACCCCATTCTTGCAGGAGCTTCTTAGGGCGCCACTTCCTGCTCTCCGCGCCCCGTTGTTGGTGTCTTTCCTTGCGTTTGTTCCTGCCTTCGTCATACGTCAGTTCTACGTTTCTGCCATTTTCTGCATCCATTGATACCTGCCTACCTGCTTCTACTGACATTGTTCTAGCCATGCCTTTCAGTCATCCTGTGGTGTCTCTGCGTTCTGGCCTGTTCCACTTCAGCGGTCACCGATGGGGCCTACGTCGAGGGTAACGACCTGGGGGTGTCCCTGCAGCAAAGACCTTCCCGCTTTGCGGCAGGCGCCGGTGAAGGCAAGGGACCCCTTAGACTCCGCTCCTTGGCGTAGGTGTCGCCATCTCCCTGCGTTGACCAGCGAATCCACAATCCTCTCCACCGAGCATCGTGACACCCCTACATGTTAAAAGCTAATCATTGTAGTGAGAAAACCCCCTTAATGAATAGATGCTATAACCACCTAATTTCTCAGTAAAACAGTTCACAGAGTTAACAACCAAGCAGAAAAGTGCACCAAAAACATGTCTGTTACGATTTTTAGCAGTGCGTCTATGTAAGACCACCTCCTAACCACACTGCTGCTATGAGCAGTGAAAGGTTCTGCCGGTCATGTATCTCTCATGAATCTAAATATATCAGTAAAATGTATTAATAAAAGCCAGCTCGGCAAATGTTATAAGTGGTCAGAACTAGTCTTTGTTAGATGTACAATTTGGTTCATGGAGAGTGGTCCATGATTTAATTACGCCATAGTAGGATATATGGACCTGTCCTGAATTACACAAATAGCTAATTAATTGCAGTATGCAGTGTAATGCTTAATTTCCCCTGTGGAGGTGCTGCAGAGAAAATAAACACTGTCAGGTTTTCCTACAGTTTTCTATGGGAGAGACAAGTAAAGAGTGGAGAATCCCCCTAAGTGAAGTATTGACTGGTAAATTGACTGTCTGTTTTCTAATTAATTTGAATCAAATACAAATTTTCTACTAATATCCAAAATAAGTGTGCATGGCCCTGCTGTATCCACTGGGGAAATACATGTACGAAACAAATAACCATGTTATGCTGCCTATGCAAAAGCTTTATAGACAATGTACACCTGCTAATGACCTAATCCTCTCATTCATATGCAGTGCAATATAGAACATAAAAGTCAATGAAGGTGAATCATTTGTAATTATTATGACAGAACTTTACTATAGATAGCCTATCAATATATACACAATCCCTAAAATATACAGTAGATGTACAATTTATAATATAATCTATTAAAAGATGCTAACAGCTGGTTGTGTAAGCTCAGACAGGTGCATTGTCTATATACCTATGAAATATGTGGTAAGCCGATAACGTACAGGACAGCCATGTGTCTCATCACCTATAAAATGCTGCCACCCAAGGACAGATCTTGTGTGGTCTTTCCATAAACCTGAAAAGATGTCATCATAAACAAGGCTAAATATTCATCAGGCCTACCGCCTTCACAGTATAACAGTAAATACATAGTAAATAATGCAGGAAAGCTCTCCTGTTATATAGAAGCTTTCAGCCCAGGAATACAGAACAGGTCCTTGATGGGAGATTTGATTCTGTTTCCTGTAACAGAAGAATTTTCATATTCATTTGTAGCCTAAATGAAGTGAAGAACTTGACTTGATTAAAAAAAATCCATATTTGTTATAAATAAAAAACTCCATTAAAATCAAAAATGCATCTCTATTGAAAAGCACTATGTAAATCTGAACTCATAAACAGATATGTAATTAAAAACTATTTGCAGAGGACATGTGACATCTCCCAACATGTCTGTTTTAGCAAAAACGTGTGTTCTCTGTCAAATAACAATCCTGGAGCATCTTCTCTTATATCTCTGTGTTGTGCTGTTCCTCTGTTATTACTTCTAGAAATGTATTACTGAATCTGTCAGATGGGTGTTTCCATTTGATGGGTGGTCCCTGCACAGTCTGTCAGTCAGTCAATCAGTGCTGACAGAGTCAATGGGTCTTATGTATAAAAACAATAAAGAAGTAAGACTGTCTTTGTTGCCCATAGCAACCGATCAGAGCTCAGCTTTCATTTCATATAGTGCTGGGAAAATTTTAATGCTGAGTTCTGATTGGTTGCTATGGGCAACAAAGAAAGTCTTACTGCTAGACAGTTTTCATACATAAGGCCCACCTGATTGATTCCGTATTACATTTCTAACCTTCTTACATCTGAATGAATTGGATGAGGTATATAATACGGACCTATGGTGGCGCTCAAGCAGTAAGTATGCAAACCAAAATATAAGTAAAGTTTTTAGCTGAAGCTGACAAAATAGGAACTGGGAAACGCCCCAAATAAATTATGTCAGTTTTAATTTCAGCAAGTAACAGTCATTAAAAGACATAAAATATAAAGTATAAAAGAAATAAGAACAAAGGTACGACGCGTTTCACACGGGCACATGCCGCGCTTCCTATGGCGGCGCTCAAGTTTGTATATCTACTTCTTAAGCGACACCATGGGTCTGTATTTAATAACTCATCCAATTCATTCGGATGAATGAAGGTTACTATATACCCAGTGAACCAGTCGAAATGCTGTGGACTCCCTGAGACATTTGCAGGACCAGGCTGCTCACTACCTGTCTTTTGATGCCATCTACATGAGTTGTACCATCCTGTACAACCACAAAAGGTGAGCGGTTTTCATTACCCTTCCCATTACTGCTGTTTACTCTTACAGTGTTACGTGAGGTGCGCCTGTCCTCTGTTTTCTCTTTTAAGGCGCACTACATATTTATAGTATTCCATTTCTAGAAGTAATAACAGAGAAACAGCACAACACAGAGTTATAAGAGAAGATGCTCCAGAATTGTTATTTTACAAAGCTGTCAATCTTTGTATGTGGGCAGAGTAAGCAGGACTTCCACTGTCACTAAAGCAGTCTTTTCACAATTTTCTCTGCTTTTCACTCATGCTACAGGGGCGTAACTTTGGTTCAAAAAGTGGGGGGGGACCAATTTTCTCTCTCATCCCCTATCTTCCTATCGCTCCCTCTCTCCTTTCTTCACTCGCCTTCCCTTTCACTTCCCCTCCCTTCCCTTCTCTCCCCTCCTCTCCCTGCAGTGAAGCGGCCCCCTCTAACCCAGCTAGGAGGTCTGAGGGAGTGCTGTGAGCTCCCCCAGCAGGTCCGGGCGGAGTCCTTATGGCAAACACTTTTGGTGCAATCCGTAAGGTTATGAGTGGCTCTCTAATTACTGAAGTTTAGAGCCAGACTGGGACTAAAAAGCAGCCCTGGCAATGAAACCGAACCAGCCCACCTATAATATTTCCCCCTCTAGATGGAAATAAAAAATGTTGTGCAATGCAGCAAATTTCGCTTAACCCCTCCCATCCCCCATCACTACTCCATTAAATTTGTTATACACACAACAGAATGAGGAAAATAAAAGAACCCAATCTCGCTGTACTCCTAGGAGTCACTTATGTCACACACTGTACCACAAAATGTATTTTATTGCATACCATACACCAGAATGACATCACTCACTGCACCCCAGAAATTAATTATATTACACATGGTAGCCACAGAAATTACATTACTATCTGCACCTTAGAAATGAATTGCACATTGTACTCAAGAAATAATATAATTCACTGCACCCCAAAAATGTATGATATTACACAATGAACCCTAGAAATGAATTACATTACTCACTGTACTCCAGTGAGTACATTACACACTGTCTCCCAGAGATTACATTACTTGCTGTACCCCAGGGACTACATTACTCACTGTACCCCAGAGATTACTACATTACCCACTGTACCCCAGAGATTACTACATTGCCCACTGTACCCCACAGATTAGATTACATTACTCACTATAGCCCAGAGATTACATTACTCACTGTACCCCAGAGATGACATTACACTGTTAACCCAGAGATTACCTTACACCATACCCCAGAGATTACATTACATTACACACTGTACCCCAGAGAATATATTACACACTGTATCCCAGAGATTGCTACATTACACACCGTACCCCAGAGATTACATTACAAACTGTATCCCACAGACTAATTACATTACACAAGGTACCCCAGAAATTGTGTGTGTGTGTATATATACATATATTGAACATAGACACAATACATACTTAGGGTGAGTTCACATAACGGTTTTCGGCACTGACAGTGTTGTTTGCTTGTTGGAAATTCAGCGTTTAACAATGCAGAATTCCGACGAGCAAACGACCCAGACTGCCTGAGGCAGATTTCTCTCTCCTATCCATTAGTGCTGTTAGTGCATAAAACACCTCAAAGAATTATGTGTAGGCGCTGACAGTACGCGTCGAAAATACTCCAGTAAAATCAGTGTCATCTAAACAACACCACTGGTTTTACATAGGGTATAATGTATATCAGTTTCCTGCCGGATTGGATGCCAGTTCTGAGGCAGAACCAGCACTGAATCCACCCCAGAATCAGCATTCATATCTTCTGCATGAATGTACTCTTAAGGTATGTTCACAAGGCGTATACTGGGGCATACTGTGCGCTCTGCTATATGCCGGGTGTTTTAAAAGTACGCACTGGCCAGTCCACTCTTCTAAAATGCTGTGGGGCTGGCCCCATTTACTTTCATTTTCCGCGGCGCGTAAGTGCAGGGAAGACGTGATGTGGCTAGACATATGGCTGTACAGTATATACACATCTCCCATATACAAGTACATACTCTAATTACATGCACACACAACACCTAGTGCCCTTGTCCCCTCCTTACCTGTCTCCTGTAGTCTGGTGCAGTTGGCATTTGGCAAGAGCTTCTCTTCTTCTCTGATGAGGACTGAGCATAGGGGAAGTGGTATACGTGGGGGAGGGAAAGATACAGCCTCAGATACAGAGTGTGCTGGAATGTGAGCAGCATTCTGGTTGGTGAAGCAGCCCCCTGCTGACGCCTGCTCTACTAATCAGCACTGCTCTCATTCTGCACTGACACATGAGGCTGCTACCTACTCTGTTCCCCCCAGATGCACTGAAATATAGGAGGCAAAGGGTTAATTTTTTCCTCCTCTGTGCCTTGCCATCCCCCACTTACCATATTCTCATGCTTTCATATGGGTTATTTTTTTATTAAAGTGGCTAAAAAGTGTGGGGACCGTCCCCCACCCAGAAAAAAGTGTATATATATCACAGAGCTCAGCTTCTCTCCTCTATCATATAACCCTATATAGTGCTTCAAAATAAAAAACTATATAAATTGGGTATCGCCGTAATCGTATCTACCCAGAGAGTAAAGCTAACTGGTCATCGATACTGCACGGTGAGCGATGTTAAAAATAAAAAACACTACTAGGATTGCAGTATTTTCTTCACCCTGCCTTCCAAAAAACGGATTTAAAACTGATCAAAAAATGATACCAATAAAAAAGTCAACTCATCCCGCAAAAACAAGCCCCTACATAGCTCCGTACACAGAAAAATAAAAAAGTTATGGCTCTCAGACTATGGTGATGCAAAAACGTGTTTTCCTTTTTGAATAAAAGTGTTTTTATTGTGTAAAAGCAGTAAAACATTAAAAAAATACAAATTGGGTATCGCTGTAATCATATCGACCTGCTGAATAAAACTAGCATGTCAATTATACCGCATGGTGACCGCTGTAAAAAATAAAATAAAAAAACACTACCAGGAATGCTGTATTTTGTTCAAAATGCCTCACAAAAACCTTTATAAAAGTGATCAAAGCGTCATATGCACCCCATAATGGTACTAATAAAAAGGTCAACTCACCCCACAACAAACAAGCCATAATCCGCTCCGTATACAGAAAAATGAAAAAGTTATCGCTGTAAAAAGTAATAAAACATAAAATACTATATAAAATTTATACCATTGTAATTGTACCGACCCCCATAGTAAAGTTATCACATCATTTACACTGCACGGTGACCGCTGTAAAATTGAAGCCCAAAAATCATTGGCTGAACTGTTCCCCCCCCCCCCCTCCATTTTCTTGGCTCAATGCTAAAAAAAACGATGGAGCACCTGTACACCCAAAATGCACAGTACACCCCTAGATGAGATCACTGAGGGGTGTTGAATCCAAAATGGGGTGACTTCTGGAAGGTTTCACCTGTTCTGGTACTTTGGGGGCTTTGCAAATGCGACATGACCCCACCAAAGTCTGCATTCCAAAAGCCAAATAACTCTCCCTCCCTTATATGTCCTGACATGCGCCCAAACAGCAGTTTACACCCACATGTAGGGTATTGCTGAACTTGGAAGAAATTGCGTAACAAAATTTTGTGTGCTTTTTTACCAGGATTCCTTGTAAAAATTAAACATTTTCAGCTAAAATGACAGATTGTTGGGAAAAAATATTTTTTTCATTTTCATAGCCTAAAGCTAAAAAAAATTTGTGAAACACCTGTGGGGTTGATACATTCACTACACCCCTGGATATATTCCTTAAGGGGTGAAGTTTCAAACATGGGGTCTTTTTTAGGGGTAAAGTTTTAGCACTTTAGGGTGTCCGCAAACCTGAAATGGCGCTTAAATAAAATCATAATGAAAATGAGACCCCAAAGTCCTGTAGAGGGTCCTCTTATTCTGGGGCTTGTGGTCACATTAGATTGGTCTGCATGGCTGTCATCCCACAAGGAAGCCTCTTCTAAAGATGATGCACAAGAAAGCCCACAAACAGTTTGCTGAAGACAAGCAGACTAAGAATATGGATTACTAGAACCTTGATACAAAGATAAACTTATTTTGTTCAGATGGTGTCAAGTGTGTGTAGCAGCAACCAGGTGAGAAGTACAAAGACAATTGTGTCTTGCCTACAGTCAAGAATGGTGGTGGCAACGTCATGGTTTGGGGCTGCATGAATGTTGCCGGCGGTGGGGAGCTAAAGTTCATTAAGGGAACCATGAATGCCAACATGTACTGTGACATACTGAACCAGAGAATGAACCCCTTCCTTCAGAAACTGTGCTGCAGAGCAGGATTCTAGCATGATAACACCTCCAAGATGACCACTGCCTTGCAAAAGAAATTCAGGGTAAAGTTGCTGGACTGGCAAAGCATGTCTCCTGACCTAAACCCTATTGAGCATCTGTGGGGCATCCTCAGATGGAAGGTGATGGAAGATGTCTCTGACATCCACCAGCTCAGTGATGCCATCATGGAGGAGTGAAAGAGAATTCCAGTGGCTGCAAACTGCGAAGCTCTAGTGACCTCCATGCCCAAGAGAGTTAAGACCGTGCTGGAAAATAATTGTGGCCAAAATATTGACATTTTGGCCACAATTTGTCCATTTTCACTTAGGGGTATACTCACTTCTGTTGCTAGCGGTTTAGACATTGATGACTGTGTGTTGAGTTATTTTGAGGGCACACCAAATTTACACTGTTATACAAGCTGTGCACTGACTTCTTTACATTGTATCTAGGTGTCATATATTTAGTGTTGCCCCTTGAAAAGATTTAATACAATATTTACAAAAATGTGAGGGGTATACTCACTTTTATGAGATACTGCAGCTATTACATGTATGCAACTTTATGTCAGGAGGGCAGTGTGTGGTACATATGACTGATTGCATACATGTGACAGTTGGGAGTGGTACTTTACATATTATATGCATCAAATAGTATCAGGTCTTCGTTTGCTCAGCCAGGTACTGCTTGGCCTGTGTGCTGCAGGCATATTTCTCAGTCACTCTGTAAGAGTATGTTCACACGATGAACTGCGGCGCGTGCAGTACTTCGTGTGTTTCGGGAACTCGTGCGTAATAGGCGCAAGTAATTGACATGTCACTTATCTCCCCGTGCAAACAATACGATCGTATTGTACGAGCGGGGAGAGGAGGCACAATCCATAATTCTCTATGAGAGCTATGGATTACTGTAATTATGGGCACATTTCCCCACATATTAAGCGCAGTACGCCGCGAAATGCGCCCCAAAATAAGCCGTGTGAGCATACCCCAAGGGACCGGTCAGGGGCAAAAAAAATAACAAAGTGAGGCCCTGATACTGGTCCCAACCACTGTCCCTGTCTTTTAGGGGTGCCCAACTCCTTAATAGGTTGGCCCCAACTAGAAGACTGAGAGCTACACTAAATACGTGAAACACAAGACGCAGACAAACAAATACATAACACAATCAGGGAAGGTCAGGCAAGCCAAGTCGGTAACTATCAGGGGACAAAATCAAGAAACAGAAGAATAAACAGTAACAAAGCTAAGTCAAGTAACAAGAGAGGCAAAGAAGATAGAAGGCAAGCTACAGGCAGTAAACAGACCAGTATAGCAATGAGAAGTGCAGAACAGCCCTTAAATACCTGCCAGGAAGACTAAGGACAAAGGTGATGGGTGGAAGAAACAGAAGACCGGCTAGGAACCTCAGACTATCAATCAAAGACCAGCAAAGAGCTAGGTTAACCAGTGGAGTGCTGGGGAATTCCTGACCATGGACGTTGGCCAGGAATCAATAAACAAACACAGAACAGAAGACCAAGTTCACACTGGTGAATACCAATAAAAGGTATTACGGCCGAAGCCGTGGTTTTGGTCGTAGTGGCCGTGGCCGGTGACATTCAAATGCAGGGCCCAAATACAGGCCCAATACACTCCCAGTGTGATACAAAAGTTACATACTCGGAGTATATAACTCCTGTAACACATAATGGGCCACATGTATGAAACTGTTTAGCTCTAAATCTCACTCTTTTTCCCATAGTAACCTATAGGCAAAAAAGTGAGTTTTAGACCTAAACAGGTTCATACACCTGTAATCTTGACCCACTGCCATCACACCTTATCCCAGACCTTAGTGCTACTTTCATCCCAACCCTCACCCATCTTTTCAACTTATCGCTCACCTCGGGCATCTTCCCTTCCTCCTTTAAACATACTACTGTCACTCCTATCCTTAAAAAACCATCCCTTGATCCCTCCTCTCTGTCCAACTATCGCCCCATCTCACTGCTCCCTTTTGCCTCCAAACTGCTCGAG
The DNA here is from genome assembly GCA_025379985.1 of Phyllomedusa bahiana. Classification (NCBI taxonomy): domain Eukaryota; kingdom Metazoa; phylum Chordata; class Amphibia; order Anura; family Hylidae; genus Phyllomedusa; species Phyllomedusa bahiana. Next base: position 55,286 of record JAODAL010020683.1, on the reverse strand, counting down.
CAGCACGTCTACCTTCAACTGTCCTCCCACCTCTCCTCCAACTCTCTTCTTGACCCACTACAATCTGGTTTTGACCCAACCACTCTACCGAAACCGCCCTAACCAAGGTCACCAATGACCTAGCAACTGCCAAAGCCTCACGCCAGTACTCTGTCCTTCTCCTTCTAGACTTGTCCTCTGCCTTTGACACTGTCGACCACTCCCTCCTGCTACACATCCTCTCCTCCCTCGGCATCACAGACTTGGCTCTTTCCTGGATCTCCTCGTACCTTTCTGATCGGACATTCAGCGTCTCTCATTCTCGCTCCACCTCCTCCCCCCCCGGCCTCTCTCTGTTGGTGTCCCCCAGGGGTCAGTCCTGGGTCCTTTACTCTTTTCTATCTACACCCTTGGCTTTCATTACCACCTGTATGCTGATGACACCCAGCTTTATATCTCCGGCCCAGATGTCACCTCTCTTCTCTCCCGGATGCCAGATTGTCTATTGTCCACTTTCTCCTTTTTCTCCTCCCGTCTCCTAAAACTAAATGTGGAGAAAACAGAATTCATCATCTTACCACCGTCCCCCTCCATCCCTCCACCTCTCTATCACTGTCAATGGCTGTACACTCTCACCTGTTCCGCAAGTCCGCTGCCTTGGGGTAATCCTCGACTCTGCTCTGTCCTTCAAACCACACATCCAAACCCTCACCTCTGCCTGCCGCTTCCACCTGAAAAATATCTCTCGCATCCGTTCGTTCCTCAACTTCGACACCACAAAAATGCTCGTCCATGCCCTTGTCATCTCCCGCCTTGACTACTGCAACATCCTTCTCTGTGGCCTCCCATCTAGCACTCTTGCTCCCCTTCAAACCATTCTCAACTCTGCTGCCCGTCTTATCCACCTCTCTCCTCGCTACTCCTCTGCCTCTCCCCTCTGTCAATCCCTTCACTGGCTACCAATAGCTCAGCGAATTCATTTCAAGTTGCTAACCATGACCTACAAGGCTCTCCATAACCTCTCCCCTCCATACATCTCTGCCCAAATCTCCAGATATCTCCCCTCACGCAATCTCCGCTCCTCACAGGACCTTCTTCTCTGTTCTCCTCTTATCAGCTCCTCACATAACCGTCTCCAAGACTTCTCTCGCGCTTCCCCCCACACTCTGGAATGCACTGCCCCAACACATCAGACTCTCTGCCACTCTCACCAGCTTCAAAAGCAACCTGAAAACCCGGGCAGGGTCCTCTCTCCCTCTGTACCAGTTATAAGTCATTTATTGTCATTATTGTACTCACTTGACATATCATGTATGTGACCCCCCTCAAATGTACAGCGCCATGGAATCAATGGCGCTTTAAAATAAATGTTAATAATAAATAATAATAATAATAATAATAATAATAATAATAATAATACATGTGGCCCTATTTGTTATGGGTGCAGTCCACTACACCAGTAGTTCAGTCAGTCTACTGGGTAACCCCCATGTAGGTTCAATGGCAGAGATGCCCCTGCATTGAGGCTGTATGGCTACTTAGGACAAAACTGCATTGCTTTCATGTGCTGCTGTTCAGGCTCCATCAGATTTTGCATGTACAGAAATATTCTCTTTAGAAGTAATGCTTCTTTATGGGAGAGGCCCTTATGGACATTTTGTTAAAAAAAAGATGGAGTTGTAATATGGCCATGTGCACAAGAACTATTTTTTGTGGGTTAATGGACTTTCTGGTGGTGACTGCCTCCATCATAAAAGAATGGCAGCTGCCTATTCATTCATTTTTCTTAGGAGGTGCAAAAGCATATATAGACTGTAGCGACTAGCAATGTCAGTATGCACAGACACCATGGACACCGGATGTTTGGTGTGGATCCTCTGTGACCACCGCAGGCAAAGATGGTGTAGGTGTGGACTACACCTGAGAGACGAGTCTAAGGGACCCCCCGGTCTTCTCCAGAGCCTGCCTCAAGGCTGAACGGACTTTGCTGTGGAGAACCCCCAGGTCTCTACCCCTGACGTGGCTACCCACGTTGATAGTTTAAGTGCGGGACAAGGACATCGGGTGCTGCCATAGATGACGGATCATAGGTCGGTGTAGCCATAGGCAGATTACAGAGTCCTAGGCAAAATAACAGGCAGGTACAACAGCAGTAGACATTGGTAGCAGGAACAGCAACCTGGACACAGCAGGGTTAAATATAAATTGGAACCTGGTGCAAGCAGGTAGCTGACAGGCAAGATGGCAGGATACAGCAGAAATAACGTAGATAGCAAGCTGGTGCAGCAGCAGGAACAGCAGTAATATATATGCAGGTAACTCAGGTGTTAACTACAGGTAACTCAGGAGTTAACTCAAGAACAAGAGCAACCAGCAGCTGGAGCTGAGGCAGGTATCAGATAGATATAACAGCAGGTATCAGCAGAAATGTGGTATCAGGACAGCAGCAAGTGGCAGCAGGTCAGGAGCTCAGGTGGACAATCGTGAACTGACCAGGAACAGAAGCAGGAAGTTCATTCTATCCCAAGACGTTGTAGGTCATTGGATAGGTAATTGGAACACTATCCTTTTAAATCCAAACCAGCAAGAACATGCAGGACACAGACAGTAACCCGAGCAGTAGCGAGGACAGGTGAGTACAGTAATAACAAGATTACACAGGAACAGGTACAAAAACCGGGGACACAAACAGGCAACACAGACACGTCTGCGGTCCTCAACATAGGACAATGTTACTCTATAGAGTAATTGTATTGACCCTAACTTATCGAATTGTGTTTAGTAGTATAATGTTGTAATGTGTAAGCCATAGAAAACAGTAGAAGAATGAAGAAATCAGGGGATACTTTTCAGAGGCTGAATATATTCTATGGTAAGCTTTTGAGAGTACTAGCTCTCTTCATCAGCCATGATGCCTTATATCTACAGTTATGATTTTTAATGTTTGAAAATGAAATTGGATTATATTAAAAGATTGTATTCATGACAAAGAAAAACAAATCTGTTATATTCTGATTATTTCAGCCATAGCGAGCAGCCAAACTTCACACAGCCGAGGAAGAACAGAGGCCACTGAAGGAGTTGACTGAGTAATCTAAGGCTTAGTGAGGCCCAAGAGTATCATGCATTGTCCAAGAATCCGAGACAATCCCCCCACAGATATCCATTCTCTTTTCTTCTGTTGTCTTTGGAATTCCTGATCTAAATAGCAGCAGCAGCTCCTCATTCTTTTTTATTATAATTTAATTCAGATCAGCTTTTCTTGTCCCTATCAGCATCTTTACCTCAGAATGCCTTTAAGATCTGAGTCTCGACGGTGCTTTTCCCCCCCTACACTTCCTTGTCATGATGTTTTCAATTTGGCCTCTGAAGTTTTCTCCCGTTGGATGAAGTTCAATGGTTCATTATTTCATTTAGATCCAAACATAAAACCTAGTATTTTTATCGTTAAGTAGAAGTAGGAAATCCTATAAACACAGCAACATGTAGATCCTGAAATTAGTAGGCTCGGAAATCTTAATCTGAGCTCGGCAAAACATGACCGTAGAGAGGGGATTTAAATCAGAAGCCACAAGGTCATGTTAAGTGGGTGGGGAGAAAATTCCTCTTTCCTGAAAATGAACTGATTGCGCTGCAAATGTATGAGTGCAATTTCAGCTACCGCTCATGGTCCTTGCTGCCATTTCATCTGATCGAGAATTAGAACAAGAATAACAGATTTAAGAGGGCTTTCCTGCTGAATACAACACAAACTCTCCAATCAATGTAAAGGCATATGTTTATTTATATAGTCTATCTGGGAAAGCAGTCTGTAACTATACTGATGGGCAGGAAAAAAAACAAAGGGGTCCATCATTAAAATGTAAAACGAGTAAGGGAGACATAACAGAAAAAATCACTTTTTAAGTAAAAACCTTCCAGTTGAAACCAGGGCTAGATCACGGGTTTTTACTAATGTATTTCGTAACCATTTATACTTATAAGAAATTATCTATGTTGCAGAAACGTAGCATTTTGTTGCAGCTCTCATGGTTGTGATCGTTGCTTAATGGAAGACGTGAATTGGGACTAGAGCTGGTCATACACATCAGATAGTTGCCAGCAAATGACTATCTTTCCCAACTCCCACCCAGCAAATACTTGCACGATAGTCCCAGCTGAGCGTGCATGTGTTCAGGATGGGAAGAATAAAATACACTACTCTCAAAAAGTTAAGGGTATTTGGCTTTTGTTTGAAATTTCAAGAACATTTCTTGAATTGTTTTTTTTTAAATGAACTAAATGAAACCATCTAAACTTCAAAATGCACTTCTTACTGTTCAATGTTTTAGTACTTTTTGCACAAATTGCTGATTTCTAACAAGTAGCCTAGTGGCAAAATTCCCAACAAGGGATCAATTTGAATTGAGATTAAAACAGTCCTCCTCATCATGCTGTTCACATTTTGACATCATGAGACCAAGACAACATCTTATAATTGATCAATAGGGCCTCACCATTGCGAGGCTTCAAGCAGGATGCTCTCAGATGGAAGTGGCCACTGAGCTTAGAGTGTCATCAGCAGGTTGCAACAGAGATACAGAGAGACTGGAAGAGTCACAGAAAGGCAAAGAAGTGAACATCTTTTAGCTACATCACACACTGATGACTGCTTCATGCCATGTGGAACCGGATGATGAATGCCACACAACCCCAGGAATGTTTAAGAGAGGTGAGAGGAAACCAAGTGTCACTTTAGACCATTTTTAACTATTGACATCAGTATGGTGTGCATGCTGGACGACCAGCAAGGCTACCTGACCACCATGCACAGGTATCATTGTCTTGCATGGACCAGGGAGCATCTATGCTGGATGAGGGACCAGTGGTTCCCAGTGCTATTCAGTGATGAAAGATTTTTTACTATAAGCATGAATGATAGCCACAAATAATGCTGGCGATGTCAAGGAGAGTGCTATGCATCGGTCATTGTTGTCACCAGATGAGCCTTGGGTGATTATGGTATCTTGGGTTGAGGTCACCTTTATTAGGGTTGTTAATCCGCTTTTCTGATAGGTAGGGGTAGATTGATATTTTCTTCCCCACCTGTCTAATATTAGGTAGGGATAGGATAAAAGGGTCACTTGTGGTATTTTTGTTTTAATATTAATTGATTAAATTAAAGTTTTTTATGTTATTTGTTTGTAGATACTCCAAAAATTATATACAAGGCCATCGAAGTTGCATCATCAGGGAATGGCTGTTTGAGTTTGGGGTACCCCAAATGGAGTGGCCTGCACTTTCTTCAGACCTGAACCCTCTAGAAAAAATGTGAAAAAAATTATCAGCTGAGTTGTCATGTAAATTTCACCCAAAACCAAATATAATAACCAAATAGAACGATTCCTCTAAAATATAACTTTTAATAATGATTTCTGAAACCTATAAAGATAATGACAATGAAAACATAAGGGAGGGAACAGTAATATAAAGAGACAAATCACACCTACACAAAAATGTATGTAAAGAGTGCCTATCCTATCCCTATCCGGGCACCTAATTCTTTCCCTAAGCAGAGACCCCGCCCCGAAAAGGGTGACCCTGAAAACTAGCCTCTATTACTGCCTAAACATCCCGCTATAACTTTTGCAGAGGTTAAAAAGGGAGCAAAAATGGCAAATATGCCACATTCTGGTATAGTCAAAAGTCATAAGACACAAAATCGGTTGTGTGATTAGCCAATTAAAGCTGAGAAAAAACTCAGCAATATAATCCACATATCAACAATATAATCCCCATGGGCTAATCACACAAGCGATGTGGGGCTGTGGGGGGTTCTACAGCATTGATTGACATATCATCTCTGTTATTCCTAGTTGAGCTTGTTAAAGGGATATTTGTGAAGATTTTAAAAGCAGGGCAGAAGGCTACAGATAAACATGCTCCTGTGCTTCTGATAAGACACAGCAGTGAGTAACCATCTCAGCCAGCGCTACTAAAGCAGGGAGATGTGGTGGGTAACTAGAGAAACTTATATACACAAGCAAGAAATAAGAACTTCTCTAACTCTGAAAGGAAACAAGATAAGGACAGCAATGAATTTGGTAATGGTCTTGTTTATAGCTAATAAATGTGATGAAAAATACCCTTTTTAAAAATAGGGCTACTTTTTTTTTTGGTGGAAACACTAAATGACAGTAGATGCTTCACATTGGTCTTGGCAACCAAAGTTTGGAAAGTGGCAAGTTCATTAATGAAAATCTTTCCTGGTCATGTAGTAGACCCATGGGTGCACGCCTGGTTACAGTATCAGAGCCTTGTCTTGTAACATGTCATGGCCCTGTGTGTTCATTTCATGACCAGGATGGATTTCTATCCACTAGAAGTAAATAATAAAATTTCCAATTATCAGCAGATACTGACAAAATCATGAAGAACTGATACAGTATATATATCCCTGGGAGAGAAAGATATGGACTGCACATCCTCACATTTAAAAATTGATCTACTGCTTCTCAAAAAAATTTACAAAATGAAAGGAGGTTTTAGTTTACTTTTTACAAAATTGGGAAAACCCCCCTTGCCATTCCGGCAACCTCTTTAAAGTGGGTTCCTACACAATGGGTAGCACTGCATTATTACTTTTGAAGCAACGCCCCCCCATGAGGGGAACAACCCCCCCCCCCCCCGGGGGTCCACAACACCACTGTTGGAGACTACCCCCCAATTCTGTTGACCACCCCAAAGTTTTCATCACAGCAACAGGGGGAAATACCCCCCACCAAAAAAAGGGGAAAGGGTTTACACCCTTAAATCTCCCTGGGCTCCCTGCAAGCAAATGAAAGGACGGACATTAACCCTTACGATACTGCTCATTAAAAACACCTGCGCTAAATGGGGAGGAGTGCCCGTCCAAGTAAAAAGTAAAAAACACTTTGTGCATTTACCCGGGGAGAGGGGACATGCACAGATATCCTCACACTTAAAAATTTATTAACTTTTTTTGGTGGTGGAGTTTTTGGTGGCCATTTTTGCGTTTTTGCATGCTGTGTGGTGGTGTAACCCGAGCAGGTGGGTGGTGGAACAGTGGTGTTGTTGGGCCACGGGGGTTTTGGCCCCCCCCCTTTTGGGGGGCTGTTGCCATTCAGTGCTACTCCCATTAGTATAGGGACCAACTTTAAAGTGGTTGCCATGAAGTGGCAAGTAGGCAAGTAGGCTTATATCGTTTGATCAAAAAGTATACTAAGAACCTCATTCATTTTTGTAAATCTTTGCTGAGAAGCAGTAGATCAATGTATGGCATGAGGATGTGCGGTCCATGCCTCTTTTTGCCTAGTCTGATACAGAAAATATGTTAGAAAAATATAACTTTTCATTATATAACTAATAAAACATATTTGCTTGAAACAGAATAACTTTTTAACTGGTTATATAAATAGCTTTTTCCACATATAATGTAGAACGAGAATTTTAAATACCTACCACTTGCCCCATACACCTTTGAGTAATTTCGTTGAAGCCCTTTTTAAACAGCTGTAGTTAGGTAAGAATTAAGAGACATGGTGTTAGGGTTTATTCGTGCGTCAGGAAACTTTTTTTTGCTGCAAGGTGGAGATTCACTGTGTTCTACTTTTTACCTCCTTGATCAATTTTAAGGCCCCAGTACACATAGGAGAAAACTCGCTGATGTTGGTAGGAGCAGCCAGTTACCTTTTGTGGGTAGACCCCCAGCTCTCCATAGTTTCATAGTTTCTTTGTTTGAAAGGCAAAAAAAAGCAAAGTCCATCCATTTCACCTGTTGTGCTAAGGTGTTACCAAGGAAGGCAAAAAACCCCAATGAGGTAAAAACCCAATTGTCCTATTTTAGGGAAAAAATCCTTCCCGACCCCCAAACGGGCAATCAGAAAAATCCCTGGACAATCCCCCCTCTCCAAAACCCTGACACTATAATTGTTTTATTATTACGCCCAAAATGCATCCAAACCATTTTTAAACCCCTTATTGAATTCCCCTGCAATCCCTCTGGCAGAGAATTCCAAGTCCACTGCCCTTACAGTAAGAACCCCCTTTCTATTTTATGTAAAAAACTTTCGTTCCTCAAGACGTAGGGGTTTGCCCCCTTGTTTTTTAAATACAGCCCTGGGTATAAAAAAAATTTTGGGGGAGTGATCTTATTTTGACCTTTTGAAAATTTTTAAACATATTTATTATGTCCCCCCGAACCGTCTTTTCGAAACTAAAAAACCCCAACCTTGCTAATTTTTTCTGGTCCTGTATCCCCCATCCTTTTTATTTTTTTTTTTTGTTCCCCACCTTTGTACCTTTTTAAAGCTCAAAAAGTCCTTTCCTGTGAAAGTGCCCAAAACGTCACAATTTTTCCATGTGTTCTCCCCATGACTTGTATAATGGGAAATAATGTTTCATCATGTGCCTGTATGCCCCTTTTAATGCCCCCCATGACCCTATTACCTTGGCACTGCTGCCTGACATTGGCGTACATTAAGTTTACTGTCCACTAGGTTTTCCCAAAGTCCTCCCCATGAACTTTTTACCCAGTGTTTTTCCTTTTAAAACAAATCATGTAATGTAGTTTTCCCCCCCATGTGCATAACCGTGATTTATCTGTTTTAAAACCTCATCCCCATTTCCCTGCCCGGCCCCCAACTTATCCAGTCCCTTTGAATAACAATTACCCTCTTTTGTGTTGATTCTTTAAAAGGCTTATTATCGTCTGCAAAGATCATATTCTACTGTGAAATCCCTGTGTAAGATCTTTAAAATGAAAATTTTTAAAGAGGATGGGGCCCAATACTGCCCCTTGTGGTACCCCACTTAAAGGATCCATCTGAGTATACCCCCTTAATTACTACCCTTTGTTTTCTAAACATACCATTTTCTTACCCCCTTTGCACCATTTTTCCCCCGCCAAGATTCTCATTTTAGTGGCCCCCGTATCAAAAGCTTTTGAAAAATCTAGATTATGACTCCAGTGCCTCACCCCGATCCGTCTAACTGACTTCCTCTAGAAGTGATAGATTAGTCTGACAGGGCCGAACCTTTTATAAACCCTGCTGGAACGGGGTTATCATTATTTTCTTGAGATAACCCCCGTAGATCTCTGAGAAAACCTTCAAACTTTTTTAAACCCACAACAAAGGTTTAAGCTTACCGCCATAGTTTCCCCGGGGTCTTTTTTGACCCCTTTTTGAATATTTGGCACCACATTTGCAATGCCCAACCTTTGGGACATACCCCGTTTTAGACACCTAAATATTAAAATAGGGGGGCCCATCTTGAATCACTTAACCCCTTAGGACCGTGGGGGATCCTCTGGGCCGGGGGGTTTTTCTATTTTAAAACTTCCCAAGGGGGACTGCACTTCTTCCTGGCTTTGACCAGAAAATTTTAAAATTGGAGTTTTCCCATCCCTCTGTTCAACAGGGGAAACTCATCCCCCGTAAAAACATGGAGAAAAATTTTTAATAGGTTTTCTTTTTCCTCATCGCCCTCTACGTCTCTCCCTCAAATTTTTTAAAGGACCAAAATTTTTTTTTTTTAATCTTTTTTCTATTTTTTAATAGTTAAAAAATTTTTGGGGTTTGTTTTACTTTCTATAGCAATATTCTTTTTGCCCAGCTTTGCTTCCTTTTTTCTTTTTTTTTACACACTTTTTTTTTTTTCCCTAAGCTTCTTAGCGTCTCTTCACTGCCCCAGGGTTTTTTTAGGTGAAAACGCTTTTTTTGTTTTTTTATTGCCTCCCTTTTTCATCTCATTGATCCACATTGGGTTTTTCCTTTTTCTAATTTTTTTTTTTTCCGTATGGTTTGTACCTCTCACGGTGGGGGCCCAAGATGTTTTTAAAAAAATTTCCCCCTTTTTTTTTTTTCGCTATTTTTAAACACCTTGTCCCAGTCAATACATTTTAATGCCTCTCTAAGCAGGGTAATAGTTATTGTCAGGAAAAGGAGGATGTGGCAGGCTGAAATTCAATGTTCAATCCTTTTGTTCTTGCTGGAGATGCAAAAGTATCTGGCAGCAGTTCCCTATTCCATTAAAGACCATCACGCGGACCCCAGCCCAGAGTCATGGATTTTGGGGTGGCAGGGGGAAAACTGCCGGAGAAACAAGCATTCCTAAAAAGCTATTGAAGGTGGATGGGCACCATTGACCTTTTTATAGTTCTGGATGAAAACTAATTACATTATGACTTTGGTTCTCATTGTAACGCTTGCCCAGCAATCCTTTCAAGTGATTAGTGATAATACAAGGACTCTTCAAGACAAAGCTTGTAAGGATAACTACTGCTTGACATAAAGGATTCTGGGAGTGGAACACAAGAACAATGCATTACAATGATTGGACATAGTCTTTTCTTTCCAGGCTATGTAGCACAGCAAGTAAACCTAGGACTACAAAGCATTTATTCCAATGTTCTTAGTGTCAGCCTATAGATCCTATTGACATACGCCTCAGTTGATCCTATGAGGAAACATAGGGAGCATCATCTTCTGTGTAATATGCTTTCAAACCTTCATTTGACATGTGGCTCTTGTACAGGAACAAATCAGATTCACATCTACAATTACACAATATTAGCTCCACTAGAACTAATTAAGAATTTTAACAGTTGTCTCAATCTTTTGAAGATAAGCACTTAACATAATTGTCTAAAGCTGTTACTTACACTACAGCAGATTTCATATTCAAGGGGAAAATCCCAACAGTGTTGGATAGGAATATAGGCATATAGTAATAAAGAATAATTTTCAAGTACACTCTGTGCCCCCAGGCAGCTCCTCCATAGATGAAACACAAGGAACAGCTATTTATGTATTTCCTTGTCACCTTGTTATGTACCAGATGGGAGATATGGAGAGAATCACATACCAGGTTGCTCTCCCCTCATGTATTCATGGAATTTGCTTCAAAACTATGTCGTTTTTCTTTAATTACAAAAACATATAAAGTCTCTGGATGGTAGCTTAATGGTGAGCCCATCTGGTACTGTTACCAGCTGTGGGTTCAAATCCAACCAAGGACAACATCTGCTTGGAGTTTGTAAGATCTCGCCATGTTTGGCCGGTTTCCTCCCAAAATCATACTGATAAGTTAGTGTGTATGTCTGAAAAATGAGATAGTGAGCCTTGTGGTGGGCAGGGAATGGTAATAATCTACACAGTGCTGCACAAAAAATATTTTAGTTATGAATTTACTAAAATATGATCCCTTTGTGACAGCTCATGATATGGCATCATGATAGGAATGCGCAAGAATTTAGTAAATAGAAAAACTAATGCGTTGAACTGATACTGTGCTAAACTAACCAGCTAATTTTCAGCCTATAGGGGTTGTTTCATAAAGAATACATGGGACTCCTCTTTATGAGTAAGAGTGAGAAGCCATTAAAAGGGTTTTTAATAAGACATTTAAAAACCTCCCTAGTACCCCGCACTGTGGTAAAATACAAAAATTACCCATACTCATCTCTCCTATCACCACTGGTCCAGCTCTGCCAGAGCTCCAGTGTGTTTCCCCTGTCACTCATAAATGACGTCACGTTCATGGATCGCATGATGCTGCAACCAATGTCTGGCCTCTGCATGTACAGCATGTGACCACAGAGGCCAGCGATTGGCTACAGCATCATGTGATCCATAAACATGACATCATCAGTGAGGGAATGGGGAAAAATACTGGAGCTCTGGCAGCGAAGCACCAGTAATGATGGGAGAGGTGAGTATGGGTTCATTTTCTATTTATGGGCAGTAGGAGTCTTGGAAAGCCTCTTTAATCAAAGGGGTGTTCTGGGACTGACAAATGCTCGTTCATCCATTGGAGTATGAGTAAAAATAAAAGAGAAGATTCATACTCCCGGACGTTCCTGTTCACTCCCAGCTGCTGCTCCATTCAACCAGTAAGTAAGCAGTGAACGTAAATTATTTATGTGACAACTCCAGTCAATCATAGGCCACAATGTCACCTGCATGTGACCTCCTTGGCTTGTAATTGGCTGGAGCTGTCACGTGAATGCTGAAAGTTCCCTGCTTCAGCCGGGATGAACGTACCGGCAGCCGGGAGTGAACAAAGGCGTGCAGGAGTCTTCTCTTCTAATTCTACTCATACCCCAATGGATGAACCAGCATTGATCAGTCCCGGAACACCCCTTTAAGATCCAATTCTGCTCTATCAGACCTGTCACATGAGTGTATTACATAGTCGGCCATCTATCTGATACAGGAGTGGGAAGCACAGAACTTTCTCCAGCAATAAAAACTGATTGCTGGAGGTTCCTGGACCCAAGCATCAATCTAATGAGGTAAGAAGAGCTATATATTCCTCTTCTCTCACTAGGCATTCCAACAGTCATAGTTGTTTTTGCATATGATATAAAAGGCTTTTGTTGTAGAATGAGTTTTTTGCAGGTAACTAGGTACTGACTGCAAATCCCTTACGAAGCTATTAAAATGATTATGTAAAAAGGGGTTGTCCAGTTTTGACAAAAACAAGTCCACCAATGATCAATTGATCTGTGAGGATATCATCTGTTACCACTGGAGAAAGCCATTGAAGCTGTACCTACCAATCGTTAAAATAAAAAAAAAACTGTTTTAGGTGATGATCTAGGTCCTGCAGAGGAAGAACTAGGAAGAACAACTCTTCACAGCAGCTCTTTGTTTCAGCTAAAAGAAAGGATACCCTATATTACATCCATATGGGATGGTCTTAACCTGTAGGTATAGCTATAGCAGCCATAGCCCATATGTTGAGGGGGCCCTCTTATGTCTAAGAACAATGTACCTTTCTGTAGAGAATAACAAGTTGGTGGCTTTCACTACTTAGCACTACTATGTGGGTTCTCTGTTATATGGTACTATAATTAGTTTCATTATTATTATTAGTGTTTAATAATAATTATTATTATTATTTAATTATTGCTACTTCTGCTGCAACTTCAGTTCCCTGTCATGAGGTGATGAGGGCAGTAAAACCGGAAAGAATGCGGACGGCAGCACCAAATTGGATAAAAAACAGGAGTACAAAATGCAACGTTTCAGCCGTCAAACACTGGCCTTTCTCAAGCAGTATAAATCACAAGTACAAATCAGCACATATATATTCAAATATAAAGATCCTCCCATTCCACGTCCCACATACATAAGTCCACAAGGACAAGTAATGACATAAATTACATAGCTGGACCGGCATGTGTATCTCTCCTTTATGAAATATTGTTTGCCATTATGTGGATGTGTGAAGGTGCCACCCTTGATCAAGTTGCTACAGTTGCAGCAACTCAAACAAGGGAAACTACCGGACATGCGCCATGCAAGCACAAGGATGATGCGACTGTGAATCTGATTATGCCGGCGCCCGATTTCCGGTCATGCGCCGTACAGTCTTGAAGACGCCGTAGCCATGCATCACTTATTGATTAGTTGTTCTTGACCAGAGTGAGTCGAGTGATTCTGGCAATACTATCGGTTTTAAAGTTATGTGACGTTTTGTATAACCAATGCATGCTTGTCCACACACCTGATGTATGATTAATGTTATTGTTGTATATACTATTGGTTAGGACGTGGAATGGGAGGATCTTTGTATTTGAATATATATGTGCTGATTTGTACTTGTGATTTATACTGCTTGAGAAAGGCCAGTGTTTGACGGCTGAAATGTTGCATTTTGTACTCCTTATGGAATAAATAGTTCCTGTTTTTTTATCCAATTTGGTGCTGCCGTCCGCATTCTTTCCGGTTTTACTGCTCTGGTGGTGAGTAGAAGGCTTACTCACCTAGCGGATTGGCCATTGCACAAATTGCGGTTATATACCCATTGTGGAGCCTTGGTGCTGCTCTCATTTCCTGTTGGTTTCTTTTGAGGTGATGAGGGCAATCTTATTTTGCTATTGGGTCCTATGAATTCTGGTTACTTCCCTGAAGTAACCCTTTTAAACAGGGTGAGATTATTTAGGGACTAGAGACACAGCAATTTTTGCTAGCTTGTTTGTTTTTGTGTGTCATTAGTCCGGTTAGATTATGTTTGTCTATAATTGTGAGTTAGATAACAATTAGGCAATGTTCATACGGCTTATTTTGGGATGGTTTCTTTCCGTTTTTCGGGGCCGTACTGCGCTCCAAACGGCTGAAATCCGTCCCAGTCATTACGGTAATCCACAGTTCTCATACAGAACTAGGATTCCGTCCCTCTCCCCCCGCTCGCGAAATACGGCGAGCGGGGAAAAAAGTGACATGCAATTCCGGCGGGATACGCGCGGTGGAAAAAATGAATGTCTAGGGGGCCCGGGGAGCTCGGCCCCCCGCCCCCCCCCTTCCGGGCACCGCCTATTTGCAGCGAAATCCGTCCCCAATTACAGCGTGAAAAACCCCGGTGAACAAGCCTAAAACCCACATTTTTGGTTTTTTAAATTGAGAAATTTAGGAAATTTTTAAAAGGGTTCACCTACATACGGGAACCTTTTTTTTTTGGAAATATTTTACCTAAAAATTCTGGAGATTCTAAAAAAAAACTTATTTTGTTTTTTCTTTTTTTAAAAAAATGATACATTGTGCAAAACAAGGATAAAATTTTTACAACATTTTTACATATATTAAAACCGACTTTACTGTTGTTTACTGACACTAAACACACTCATCTTTTTAATAAGGTTGTAATGGAGTTGGTATCTTTCCAGTGCTTGTTAACCACAACTCCCACCTTGCTTGTTATTCACCAACAACTGGAAAGCCACAAGTTTCCCAGTGTCTGGATTTTATGGCAGTCTACTACTATTGTTCAGCTGTTGCTGCACACACCCAAAAGACTTTTAAAGGTAAATGCAAAAAAAATCAGAATACAGAAATCATAACCTCTGACCCTTAAAGTGCAAAAAATGCAGGCTGGGGAAGATTGAGACGTTTTAACACAAATATCTCAATCCCACCTGGAGCGAGCTTAGAGTAAATTCTTAACATTGTCCAAGACTCCATTACATTTAATCCATAAGTGTTGGAAGGGATTACACAAAAGGTGAGTTTCACAAAACATAAAAGGGGCCCCAAATGCAAGTTGGAGCAAAGAATAAGTTGTTAATCAATGTGGCTTTTGTCTTTTTACAATGTGATGAGTAAGATAAACACAGGTAAATATGCGGTTGCCAGCATTCCACATTCACTTTGCTTTGATTTGCTTTGTTTCACCAGGGAGAGTCAGCTCAGCAGGATTCAGTCGATAAGGCTTTGTGGACATTCAGCATTGGGCAGTATTGCAAAAACGACTTGTTTACGCTGGATGTTTGTAATGTGATCAGCCCTTATTATTCAGCTCTTTCTAGATGTTTCATGTTAAATGAATTTGCCTATTTTGCTAGTTTTCATGTGTATAGGTAAATATTGCAGCCCTTGGCATTGTCAGCTTGTCTACAATGTGGTAGGTATATATAGATAGATGTGTGGTGTCAGGTGCCCATAAATTTGCCTGTCCAATCAAGTCCATTGGATTTTTTGGGATAGCTTATATTTTATCCCAGCCCCATATAAATAATTTTTCTCGGGGGCCCAAAGAAACATTTAATTTGGGGACATAAATTTGCCTGAACATAACAAGTTGGGAAGACCAATCTAACTATCTTGGAGGGTGGTAGCTCTTCCCCAGCAAAAGCTGTCAAGAAAAGGAAGGATTGGGAATATTGAATTTCATCATACCAAATCTATTGTTCTCACAGGAAACAGGCTAGTGCCAGAAATCTTGGCATTCAATTTTAAACTCCAACTAGACCCTGCAGCTTAACCAGACTGATGTAATGAGGAGTAGAGAAGGAAAGCCTTTGGCCAAACAAATGTTTGGCTGAGAACTGTTGAAAGTAAATGGGCCTGGTGTAATGTGGTAGTCCTGCAGGGAAATTAAAATTTTTCTCATCTCCCTAAAATTACAGTTTTTGTATTTTCTATCAGTCTCGGTTCTGCCAGACTTGAGTTTTGCCAGCAATTGCACAAAATTATACAACCAATCACCAGCCTTTTTCCAGACAGAAAAAATGGAACAGTATCATCCATTGATTGGTTTCCCTTTTGAAAAGGGTGTTTTTTGGGGTGTAATTTACTCATGATCACCAGCAAAATTCAGGTCAGGCTCAATCTACTCTACTCAAATCCAAGGCACAACTCTACAGATAATTGTTGTGGAACCGTCAGAATTTAATTTTTTGGTTGGGGTGGAGATTACAGTCTAAAGTCTTTTGAATTTTGGGGTTTAACTTTAAGTTTAAAAACTATATTTCAGTACAAAAAAAAGTATAAGTGTATAAAGATTACCTCTTTTTCTTAAACTGTAAAATTATGTCTGAAGAAGTAGGAGTGTGGAGTGCTCAGAAGCCACAATTGTAATGTTTTGTTGGATATGTTACATTTTGTGATGCTAACCTTTGCTTTTATGTTCAAGTATTTTTTTTTTGTAAATTGATATGAATAATGGATGACATCACTTACTTAAAGGGGTTTTCTCACCATGCAGTTTCACAGAGCCACAACCAGCTTTGGACTAACACATCCAGTTCAGGGTCCACCATAGCAGTGATTGACACATCAACTCTGATTCCAAGCATCCCCTTAAACTGCATCCTGCAGGAGGTTTTAAGGACTTTCAATATATATGATTCTATGTCTTTTTCCATCTACTCCAAGCTGCTAAATAAGTGCCCTCCTCCTCTTTAAACTTTAAAAATTTTTCCCGTAGCTACTTGTTCAACTTTTTTAGTTGAATTTCATTTATTGATATTCCAAAAATTCCAGGACAAACATTTAAAAACTCACAAAGCTTGAAAAATGAGCGATGGGGATACTTAATTGGGAAATCCATGTTGAAAAAGCTGCCGGCGACTATTCACCCTCCATCGGAGTAGCAGAGGGTGTTTACAATGCCCAGCTGCACACTCGATCAGCAACTTTCCGAAGGGGGGGCGCCTTTTTTCTCAAGCTTGAAAAAAGCGGCCCCTTTGAAACGTTGTGATTGAGTGGGGCATCGCTATGTCAAATCTCCTCTGCTACTCCGATGGAGTGAATTCGTCCGCAGCAGTTCAACACGGGTTTCCCAACAAGTATACATCGCTCATTTTTCTACTGCTTGGGTTTTTAAATGTTTGTCCGAATTTGTGGATATATACAATAAAAAATATTTCAACATAAAAAGTCAAAAAAGTAGCTCGGGAAAAATAGAGTTATATAGTGAACCATACAGACCAGAGTAGTGTTGAGCATTTTTATCGACAAAGTTGAAATCGGGAAGGTTTTTTGGTGACAAAAATTTCCAATCTGCGATAATTAAGGGTTTAAAATCTGAGATTTCCCATCAAGTCGCCCTTTTTCGGAGCACCTGAATTTTTGGCGGCCAGCAAATCGATTTCAGAAAAGAGCAGGGTGAGATTGTGTGCGACGTCATGCTGGGGGTGTGTATGGTTGCGATTGGCTGGAAAAATCACATGACCTCGTTTTACATAGAACAGCGTTTCCTGTTTCAACCTCAGTGTCTCTCAGCGTCTCATAGGAATAGGACGTGCGCTCTGCCTGTGGCCAAACAGCTCAGCGCAATTAGTCTATTTCTGCACAGAGAAACCTCTACTATTAGCTGTGATCCTTCCAATTTAGTTACAGTATATTAGAGATTTGAAGATTTTATGTAGTTAGCTAGAGAATTTTAAAGCAGCATCTACCGCTGTAAATTCACGGCGGGGGGAGCAGGGGGGGGCCCGCGGGCGAACACAGACAAGCTCTATCTATAAAGAACACTGGATAAAGTTCACCAAGACTTAGTGTAGACATTGTAGTGAATATCTTTATTATTAACAGTTTGCTATTGAAATATTTCCTGGATATTGGGCAGCCTGAACTTATATTGGATACACATCATTTCTAGTAACTGCAGGTCTCTTTGTTAGGTGCAAAACTCCACTTTTATTATCAGTAAAAACATTTTAGATATGTTGTCATTTTAATTTACCCATTACACCTGTGACTGTTGATATATCCACCTTGCACTTAAATTACAATCCAGCAATCTTGTAGTCAGCACAGGTTGTTTGTTGCCAAAAATACCGTGTATCGTACAGAACATCACAGTTACGTGTTTTTTGACTTTTGCGCACCCAGCATTGTTCATTGATGCAGCATCCACGTAAATCTTAAAACAGCAATTCTATATTCACCACAGGTGAATTGAAAGGTGCAAAAAATACCGTGTATTATACGAAAACATAACAGATACGTGTTTGACTTTTGCGCACCCTGCATTGTTCTTTGACGCAGCATCCACGTAAATCTTAAAAAGCAATTCTATATTCACCACAGGTGAATTGAAAGGTGCAAAAGTAACCGTTTATTATACCAAAACATAACAGTTACGTGTTTTTGACTTTATTTCACACCCAGGTTTGTTCATTGACGCAGCAATCCACGTAAATCTTAAAACAGCAATTCTATAGTCACCACAGGTGAATTGAAAGGTGCAAAAAATACCGTTTATTATACCAAAACATAACAGTTACGTGTTTTTTGACTTTTGCGCACCCAGCTTTGTTCATTGACGCAGCATCCACGTAAATCTTAAAACAGCAATTCTATAGTCACCACAGGTGAAATGAAAGGTGCAAAAAATACCGTGTATTATACGAAAACATAACAGATACGTGTTTTTTGACTTTTGCGCACCCAGCTTTGTTCATTGACGCAGCATCCACGTAAATCTTAAAACAGCAATTCTATATTCACCACAGGTGAATTGAAAGGTTCTGTGACTTTTTTAACCTAAGTGTGTTGCCTAAGATGTAGCACGTATCCATTTGACTTGTTGTGGATGTTAATTTCAGCTTCTCCAGCCTTGTTTGGGTGTAATAATGAAGGTGTTGTTGCTCTCCCATAGACTTTAATGGTAATCGCTCATAATCGATGCTCACTATCGAAAAACCTTATCGATAGCGGCCGACTATCGACTATCGCTCGATCTCGATAGCCAACGCAATCGCTCAACACTACTACAGAACCCTAAAGAGGGAAAGGTTCTCATTTAGTTAACTAAACAAAGTCAGTTCCTCACCATAGACAGACTGACAAACTGACAGTAGCTGATGGCAGCTTGGAGCAATGAGATATAAGAGAGAGCAGGGGGAGGTGGTTGCTAACTAGAGAAGTAGTAGTTAAAATCTTCTTTATCTCTTGACCAAACCAAAATCAACAAAACAATATATTTAGTAATAGTCTTCATTTACCTTTCCCTACATGTTAAAAAGCTAATAATTGTAGTGAGAAAACCCCTTAATAATACTGTTATGTTGTATTTGTGCAGAAACTGGGGTTTAAAGACCAAAATTGTAGGTCTCCTTTTTCAGTGAAAGTATAGCATACTTCTATATGGAGAGTCTGAAGAAACTAATTTTATAAATAGAAATGTTCCAAGAGATTTTAGATGTGTGACAAAATGGTAGACGCACCACTAGCTGGTGGTGCTGCAAAGATATGTGCTGCTGAGCAGTGAGAGTTTTAAGGAGACTGTAGCAAAGGAATAAGTAGACAGAGTGAGATGGGCACCAAGACTTCAGTTAGCTGGTACTAGACCAGGAGCAATGGCAGCTCAGTTGAGAGCCAGAGAGAGTCAATGAATTTGTTTGCTATGTCGTAAGTGCAGAAACCCATTAAAGTTTAAACAGGAAATATTTTTCTAGAAAGCACTTACAGCACCAAATATTTCCACATTACACTGAAACATCACCACAGATCTGGGAAACCCTAATTCCCTAACCCTAATTGATACCCTAAATCACACTGTAATTCTAATCCTAACTCAAACCATAACGCTAAACCCTAACTTCAACCCTTAGTCCAACCTTAACTCCAACCAAAACTCAATCCTAATCATAACCCTAACCCTAATCCTAACTCCATCCTCAACTCTAAAATTCCATCCCTAAGTCTAACCTGAACCATAATTTAACAGTTAGGGTTAGTGTTGGGCTTAGGAATGGAGTTAGGGAACGTCCACACGGCATGGGTTTTTCGTAGGATTTTCAGACAGTTTTCGGACTGAAAACTGACTGTCAAACATCCCTATAGACTTTACTCGAAAATCTGCCCAATAGTCTACATTGTACAATTTTTCTCCTGGGCGGATTTTTATAACTCTGGCGCTCGGCATATGCACAATCTTCCGCCCGGTTTTCAGGCTGTAGGTGTACTAGTCAATGGTTAAGGGGGATGGCCGAATCCGCAAACCGTGGACAGAACCGTCCCCCCTAACCATTCAAAAGATGACAAAATACCATCTGGATTCTGAAAACAGAATCCAACAAGCATCTTACAACTGCCGTGTGGTCGTATCTTTAGGGTTAGGGTTGGAATTAGGTTTAGGGCTAGGTTAGGGCTAGAAAGAATATTTTGCTAGAACTCCAGAAAAATCTTGTCAAGCCCTAAACCTAACTCCAATCCAAGTTTTCTGTGAGTTCCGCCCAAAAATTCCCTTTACCCCAATCCAAACACCAACCCAAACAACAAATTAAGGTTAGAGAGAATGTTTTAGTGAATTCTGCCCAAATTTGATTCAGGCCATCTTGAATCAAGTCACCTAGATTCATGTCATGCCCAAAGCACAACACTGTTGAAAACGTACACTTTAGTGCAGAACTTGCAGAGTTCAAAAATTTGAAGAGCTTACATCTTTATGGCGGTATTCCAAGTCTAATGTTACTTTTTGTTGTTTAATGCTGATTTGAATTTCCCAATGAAAAGGGTTAGGTGCCTGAGCCATCAGTATAGGTAACGGTGCAGAATTTAAATCCTCCTTCCCCACCCCATAAAAGCAACACATATACCTGGAAACCTCCCTGGTTCAGCTTCTGGGGTTAGTTTGAGGTTATAGTGTGTGGGCATATGTGTGTTTTCTCTACCGTTCCTATAACAGGAAAACCAATTCCTTTTTGTAGGTGATACAGGCTACCAATTAGTATTTTATTGATTTGCTTTTGTTTTGTCTTCCTGTTTGTATTATGAGATAATACATTGTTAATTTTATGGGGGTAGTGTCTGCTTTTGATTATTCTGTAGGATACTAATGACAAGGATACCTTTTGTTAGTTACTCATTGGGACATTCCTCAACAGTAATAGGTTAATTAGGCACAGCCTGATCCTTTGGATAAGGTCTGCTGATGATTTTATGTGTTGTATATTTTAATCAGTAGATGAACACTATTGTATGTGGCATGGTTTTAAGTCCATCCAGAATAACATCCAGATCACGTCTGCGTGTTTTCTCTATGTTTACACAAGCTTTATCCAGCTATTTCAGTTTCTGCCTACATTTACAATGCACTATTGTCACTTGGTTAGGCTTGAAATAAAAACATAAAAAATTGATCGTGAGCTCACAGATACAGAGTTCAAGTTAGTTCTCAACAACGGAAAACTAACCAGACAGACAGACAGACAGACAGACAGACAGACAGATAGATAGATAGATAGATAGATAGATAGATAGATAGATAGATAGATAGATAGATAGATAGATAGACTTAAACTTTGATTTTAGACTTCTGTTCATAGTTGATCTGTAAAGGTTGTTACTTTGGACAACAACCTCATAAATCCAGATGACAAATTAATGAATATTGACCTTGATCTGTGGCCTGGTCTGGGTTTCTATTGATGAGATGCTGAGCTATTGTTTACACCGAACAACAGCCAAAAACAGATGTAGAAATTCCGTCAGCATCTGCCTTGCTTGTTCTTTTCATGAAAGGTGCTGACAGCTGGCAGAAAATGGTCTGTCAGCCTTTTCTGACATTTAAAATCTCTAGTTGAAATCCAGCTAAAAGGTACATTCCTATATCAGACATATATGGTATATTGATAGGATGATAGGCTATACCATGACTACGTGATAGGTGTGAGTTCCTTTACCCCCCATCCTTATCTATGAAGCTGCTGCACAGAAGAGAGAGGTGGCCATGCATGTTCTGCTCTCATTGAGAGTTCCAAGCCCAACCCAGCACTCTGGCAAAGCTATACTCACAACTTCCATAGAAGAGAATGGAGAAAGCTAAGGATGTGGAGGTACAGGGATTTCATTACTTTGAGGCTACACTGACAGGCAGCAGGGAGCCAAAACATCATCCAACGGCAAGGTTTTTCTTGTGGCTGTGCTGCAACTATGGAGCAGTTGCAAATAGAACGGTTCCTGTAGGTAGCTATAGTAGAATACTACAATTAGTGTCTGTTAACCCTATCAATTTAGACATAAATAGGGTAGTATGGGCAAAAGAGTGAGTTTTAGACCTAAACAATTTCATACATGTGGCCCAAAATTCAACACCAATTCTATGTCATTTCTGCCTCCAAATCTGTTTGCAATCCACATCTCATTGTATTAAATAGGAAATCCTCATGTCAGTCCATATGACGTGGAATTTCCGCAGTGAATTTAAAATCCATGTTTCTGGGAAAAAGTGACTTATCTCTTCTTTGATGCTGAATCTATTTGGATGCTGCTTTGGACATCCAAGACACAGATATGCTCCACTGAAATATGGCTAATCTGCATAGGAAAACACAACACCACAACACCATGTCTGAAGAAGAGAGCTAGTACTCCTGAAAGCTCACTATCAAATATACTCAGTTAGCCTCTAACTCAGGTATCGCCTGACTTCTTCACTCTTCCACTACTTTCTATGGCTAACACGGTACAACATTATACTACTAGGAAAACACAGTGAAATGCTTTGCAACATCTTTCAGTCTGCATCTAAAATCCACAAAGAAGGATGCAGATCTGAGACACGGATTTCGCAATGTTTCTGCCTCTGATTGTGTCAACATACCCTAACTTTTATTTCCATGACCAACTGCATTAGTTCTAAATGTTATGTTTCTGTTACTCAAGTTTAACCTTCTGGTGGGAGGCACAAACCATAAATAACCAGAGTGACCCTTTAATATCTAATGAACCATCCTGCTTCTGATCACAAGCTGAAACTTTGGAAATTTTACATTCACCAAAATCTTCATAACTTGCAAATAGAAATGTTGTTTTGCAAAGTGCTCACAAACATATTAAAAATACACTTTATGGGTATACTCACATGGAGGGGCCTCAGTGAGGCAAAGGAGCACGCCTTGACAGCTTCCAAATACAGTTTATGTGGTTTTGCCATGGTTTTATCATGTTGTCATAATGATTTTATAACCCCACAATCTAGGTAAAAAAAGCACCATTACTACTTCATATACATGTACTCTTCACATATATTATTTTCGACTACTTTCAGGATGAGTGCAGCAGAACACCTATCCTAGTTATCTGATCTTAGTATCGTATGTGCTTCCATCCCTATCTCTTGCATTATACTGGTCTGAGTTTCTTAAGTAGCAACACCTGGACGCTGTGGATATTGTGTATCTCCTCCTAATATCAGTAAACTACAGAGTCTAGTCACTATAATGTATGATAAGAAACTTTCTAGGTACTGCTGATTTAGTTTTAGTATTCTTACTTTATGCTAAGCTGCTTTGGGGAGTTGCTGTCCACGCCCATTAAAAGCATAAATCTTAGAGATACAAATTGGCTAATACGGATTAGACATAAATACAATCCAATTAGCACAATAAACCCACAGCTCCTTTAGTACAGCACGGTAAAGAAGAAGTATATACACTGATATGTAGGAAGATTTTTTTATGGTAACGTACTTTAAAGGCTACCACTTTTGTATCCAAAGACCGCAATAAAAAAGCTGTGTCTGACACATTTATGAAAAAATAAAAAATACATTAAACTGGTCACATACAGTATTTAAGTGGTTGTCGTACTACCTCAATTCTTCTTACATCAGTCCTGTTTTCTCAGTTTCATTGTTTAATTCAGGGGCCGGTTTACTGGCTTCTACAGGCCTGCAGTGATGAGCTGCTGAGGACATCAGGTCTACAGCTATAGCAACCAGTGCTAGCAGCCTATCAGAAGAGATCGAACAGGTCTGTAGCTATAGCAACCTGAGGTGCTGATGCAGCCCATTCAAGTGGGGATATCTAGGGATAGGTAGGACACTGGTAATGGACACACATTGCAAAGTGACTTGTTTTTGCAAGATCTTTAAGATAAAAGGCAATCGTTGTAGTGAGACAACCCCTTTAAAGTTACAAGCTTCAACACTGGTGACATGATTAATTTCAAACCCTGATTATCAATTCACTTTCATTGAAGAATTAAAGTGGAGGTCTTATCATGACAGCCCCTCCTTAAAATGAGTCTAGTCCCGATCTAAAACCTGGCAATCAGTTGTTCTTGCCAGGAAAGCTGCTGCAGAGGAGATGTGGTATATTATGGCAGCCATTCTATATCCATATATCAGTGGCATTGAAGTAAGTTTATCTTACTGGTACATTCCCATTCATGATTCTTTGATTAAAAATAATGATACCTATATCTGAATGAGCAGTTTCACTTATTGGTTGCTGTCCATTAAACATTGTATGCATTTACAACAGTAGATTATAATTATATATTCAAACACTTGCAACTATAACCTGCATGGATCACGGCACCGTAGACAAAATAATTATTTAAAGGAATCCAGTTTAGATAATCTATTTTATATTAATATTAACTTTCAGCCACAGTTAAGAGAGACTACAGCATCTGTGGATCTGGAGGACCTGTCCTAGTTTAACAGTCCTGGTCGTAGAAGTTGATCCACTGGACCACCGCAAGCGATGATGTAAGCCACGCCAGGGAGTGGAGTCTAAGTAGGTCCGGTTTTCTCCAGAGCTCACCGCAAAGCGGGATGGAGTTGCTGCGGCGAAAGTCTACCAGGTCGCTACTCCTGACGTTACTTGCTTGCGGTGGCAGCCGAGCTATAGCGTGGTACAGAATCGTAAGGCAGGCTCGTAGTCGGGGACAGGCAGTAAGGTCAGGACAGGCGACAGAGGTTCGTGGTCAAGGACAGGCAGTAAGGTCAGGACAGGCGACAGAGGTTCGTGGTCGAGGACAGGCAGTAAGGTCAGGACAGGCGACAGAGGTTCGTGGTCGAGGACAGGCAGGAAGGTCAGGGCAGGCGGCAGAGGTTTGTGGTAAGGAGACGGAGGCAAACGGTCTGGTACATGGAAGATCAGGACAAGACTTCAGGAAATGCTTTCTCTATAGGCAAAGGCACTAAAGATCTGGCAAAGAGTGGGCGGAAGCGCCCAGGTAATATAGAGACAGCGACCGGCAATTACCCAAATACCGGCAGCAGGAGGTTGCAGAAAGACAGGAGCGCGGCTGCGTGAGTACTGGCGCACAGGGGAGTGAGTGCACCCATCGCCCGACATCCGAGCAGCGGCGGCACTCGCCCCAGAAGCAGGGGGCACGGGCAGAGCTTCGGCGGCGCACGCGGCCCGAGTTGCGGGCTGCAGCGTCGTTCGCAACACCAGCATTACACAGACAACCCATTAATCTTAATTGGCACTTTGTAATGCTTAAAGGGAACCTGTCAGGTGGTTTATCCTACC
Source organism: Phyllomedusa bahiana (assembly GCA_025379985.1). Classification (NCBI taxonomy): domain Eukaryota; kingdom Metazoa; phylum Chordata; class Amphibia; order Anura; family Hylidae; genus Phyllomedusa; species Phyllomedusa bahiana. The sequence continues at coordinate 29,806 of JAODAL010020683.1, read as the reverse complement.
CTCTCTGAGAGCAGGAAATGATAGATGGAGAAAGGCTGAGCTCTGTGATTATATAGAGTTATATGATAGAGAAGAGAAGCTGAGCTCTGATATATAGGGTTATATGAAAGAGGAGAGAAGCTGAGCTCTGTGATATATAGGTTTATATGATAGAGGGATAGAAGCTGAGCTCTGTGATATATAGGTTTATATGATAGAGGGAGAGAAGCTGAGATCTGTGATATGTAGAGTTATATGATAGAGGGGGAGAGAAGCTGAGCTCTGTGATATATAGGGTTATATGATAGAGGAGAGTAGCTGAGCTCTGTGATATATAGGGTTATATGATAGAGGAGAGAAGCTGAACTTTGTGATATATAGGGTTATATGATAGAGGAGAGAAGCTGAGCTCTGTGATATATAGGGTTATATGATAGAGGAGAGAAGCTGAGCTCTGTGATATATAGATTTATATGATTTGGGGCAGAATTTCTGAGTAAATAGCAGAGAAAATACTGACTGGACTCCTTGAGAGATAATAAGAGTCCTGCTTACCCTGCCCACATACAGTGATTGACAGATTTTCCTGTATTAGGGCATGCCCCCACTGCACGGGTTTTCGGTCAGTTTTTCAGGCGGTTTGCGGTTTTGCAAAATGGTGCTCTATGGAAAACCCGTGCAGTACTCCCCACTACACGGGTCTTCCGTCCGGCAGTTTTGCCGCCCGCGGTCCGGCCACAAAACATTAAGCAAGCACAATCTTCTGTCCGGTTTCCGGACAGAATATGTGCATCTCAATGTGAAGGGGGAGGGCCTTTCTCCACTAATCCCATGGGGACGGCCGCAAAACAGTGCAAATACCGGCCGGCAAACCGACCGTCATTTGTCACTTGCCGTGTAAACGGCCCCTTAGTGTGTATACACAGTCAGTCACTGTTATGTGGGCAGAGTCAGCATTACTATAGCATCCTGATCTCAAATAAAGCAGAATAAACCACCTGACAGGTTCCCTTTAAATTCCCCTGTGGTGGCGCTGCAAGGAAAATGAACACTTAGGCTATGTCTACATGGCTGATGTTAAGATGCTGTTGAAAATCAGATGGTATTTTGACATTACTGCACCGTGGTTTTTGCACAGGTTTGTGCAAATAAATGCAGTCGGTTTTCGGATTTCGGCCCAGTACATTGAAGTATTCTAGAATCCTCCAGAAGACAGAACATGTTCTATATTCCAGCGAAAGCTGGACGTTTAGAAATCCAACAATAGAAAATCCATGATGTGTAGACTACAGCTCAGACTTTCTATTGTCGTCTACGGGCACTGGTTACACTGGATTTATTTTGACTGAATCTACTTAAAAATCTGACTGTAATCCTGTGCTGTGGAGACATGGCCTTACTGTTTGGTTTCACCATAGATTACAAATGATTGCTGGTGACTCTATTGTTAAGGAATCCTTCTATCATAAAGGGTTTGTACTGAACAAACCTATTTAAGAGGTTTTGCAACCTGCTTCTGTTGTCAAAAAAAGGCTAGTGCAGTCAGTAGTCATCTTTTGATCCCCTTTTCTATTTAATTAATAGCTAATTTACACATTAGTTGTCTTTAGTAGCAAGATCTTATAGAAAATTTGACAAATATTTTTAAAAGTAAGTTACACAGTAGTGATATCAATTCACACAGTTCACCTTTGGATACTTAGCATATCAGATCTATTTTTTAGACATAAAAGTAAAAAAATACATCTATGTTCTTTTAGTCCTGTTAGATACAGATTGTCCTTTTAGTTTAGTCCTTTTTAACACAACTACATGAAACACATGAAAGGCGATGATGTAGATGTCTAAATTGATCTAATGGAAAGTAATATCCAGTCTTACCAATTAGGAAATAAAGGGGCTAGCTCCTTACACATTTAATGTTTCCGGGGTCAGTTGATGCGTTCCTCATGTCTGATTTTGGCATATTTTGCTCTGAGTGTTTCTTAGTAAATCATACCAGAAATTAGAAATGACAGTGCACTGTATTAAAGTGATGTAATCCCTTCTATCCTCCACACATATAATGATTTCAAGTTACCTAAAGTGGCAGAACACTGGACTTGTCATCTCTCCTGCACACAAACTCATAGACTTGGGAATAGTAATGTTAAAACAACACAGTTTCACTAGGGTAAGCTTTGCTGCCTGTAATGTGGTTTGCTAATCAGACTTCCTTCCTAGGTTGATACATTTAGAGTTAACATTATGGGCCACATGTATGAAACTATTTAGGTCTAAAACTTACTTTTTTGCCCATAGTAACCTGTGAGCAAAAAGTGAGTTTTAGACCTAAACAGTTTCATACATGTGGCCCTATGTTCTTACTCTTCATTATCCTGTGGTACTAGAAATCCAATAATCTGGCACTTGCAGGATTAGGATGATACTGGATAATCAGGTTATCGACTGATAAAAAAAACTCTTTGGTCATTTCTGTTACACAGAAAACTCTACTTCAGCCTCCTGATGCTTAAGTCCTCGACATAATGTACCAAGAGGGCAGGCTTGGACTGGCTCACAGAAGAGCAGGAGAGACCACTGGACCTCTCTGAATAGCAGCCATGGGGTCCCAAAACGGACCTAAACACGCATCTAACAATGTGCAGTATGATTTACATTAGTTTCAATGTAAAAGACGCATTGGCGTTCATTCAATATGTGTTTTACATGCGGCTTTCTGATCTGTTCAAACAATTGACATATCAGTTCTTGATCCATTTTATGCATTAGACACCCTACTTAAAACTATAGGGTGCGTTTCTGCTGCACAGAAAACGCATCCAAATGCGCTCCACACTTTGGGTGTGTGTTTGGATGCGTTTGCCGCGGTGTTTTTCAATCCGTTTTCAGATTGAAAAACTGATTGAAAAACGCCATGTGAACATACTCTTATACAAGCTGTTCATGAAACGCATATGTTGTCCCATGAAAGACATAATACAATATTTACAAAAATGTAAGGGGTGTACTCAGTTTTGTATATAACATATATAACAGTCCATTGACTTCAACTGATACTGTGTTATTCTGCATTTCTCCTAAGGTGATGCTACAGGTAAAATAACACCAGTTTCTGGGTTTTCCACAGATTACAACTGATTTATGGGGATCCTAGATGCAGGATATCCTGTGATCAGCTTGTCCCTTTTAACAAAGATAATCTGTTATATATAAACAGAAGGAAAAAATTGAATGATAAGAATAATTTACAGTGAGATGTGACTGCTGTAAGCCACATATGTAGCAATGTCAGTATGTGGTGGTGACTTTTACTACAGCAGCTGGCTCGCAATAGAATATAACCTGTCTGGGATTTCCAAGCTGAGCAGAACAAAGTCACCCTCAGGGGAAACAGTTCAAAATATAATGGCATTTCGAGACTTTTATCTTCTAACAAATCATTTTATCCGCATTTCCATATGCCGTTAATATTAATTACACAGAATAAAACTGTAAAATTGTCTTTGTAACAAAAATTCTTTTTGGATATATTTTAATCTGTATGTCTTCATTGATGTGCAGTAATTCTACAGACAGTTTATAGAAATGAGCAAATAGATAATTTGATTAAAAATAAATAAATACACAGATTTATTTTCTTTCTTTTTTTTTCTTTGGGTTGTTTTATAATTATAGTAATAGTAGACGTTCCACATATCACTGTATGGTGCTCCAACACTCTACAGATATTATTACTTAGAAGGATTGCTCCATGACAAGACATCCAATGAAGAATGCCACATTTTTACAGAATCTGACAAAAAAAAGTGTCAAATCAGTGGCATTTCGGGATACACACGGAGATTCATGGAGATTGTAACTCCTGTTAGGATGAAGCGATCTGAACCAAAAAAAGTATGCTATATACTGTGACATACTATATTTTTAATTGATTGTGTTACATGTGATGCTGGAGGTGATCTCCATTTTCTGCCTGACACATTTTGACACATTTATCTACGTTTCTGAATATATCTACAAGCATATAGGGATGAACAGCAGCAATTTCCCTTTGGATGTTTTCCTTCACAAACACCTACAACCAATGAGAATATCTTACTCTTTGCTCTATATCATTTGCCTTTAGCTCCTGAGTGATGGTGACTCAAAACCCAGCAATGTTGCCCTGTTTGCAGCTCTATGACATGTGAAATAAAATCTTATAGTCTGCTGTGCTAGTGTCCAAGAGGTTTTGTATCCAACTGCCCCAGACGATATTGCACGTTATCGATTGTGTCCAATGATATTTTTGGACCCTCTGCAATAAGAAAGGATCCAATCTTTTCCATAGCATCTTCTCGATAACAGTCTTTGATTGTACTTCACAAACACCATGGACAATATGTCCCATTAGGGTGGCGCCATTTTTATAGGTGTATTTTGCACCAAAAAACAGTTGACGTCCTATTTAGTGTTGAGCGATTATTATCGACAAAGTTGAAATCGGCAAGGTTTTTATGGTGATCGAAATTTTTAGATCATGCGATAATTAAGGCTAAAATCTATTAAGATCGCGCCATTTTCGGCGCTTCCTGTAATTTTGGCGGCCAGCAGATCAGATTACAGAATAGAGCAGGGTGAGATGTGTGTGCGACGTCATGACTGGGATGTGTATGGTTGCGATTGGCGGGAAAAAATCACATGACCTACGTTTACATAGAACAGCGTTTCCTGTTCAGCCTCAGTGTTCCCTCAGGTCTCATAGGAGTAGGACGTGCGCTCTGCTTGTGTCCAACCAGCTCAGCGAAATTATTCTATTTCTGCCAAGAAACCCTTTCTACTATTAGCTGTGATCCTTAAAATTTAGTTAGATTAGAGATTGGAAATTTTATGTAGTTAGGTAGAGAATTTTAAAGGAGCATCTACCGCTGTAAATTTCACGGTGGGAGCGGGGGGGGGAGGGAGGGCCCCGGGCGAACACAGACAAGCTCTAAAAAGAACACGGGATAAAGTTCAGCAAGACTTAGTGTAGACATGCCGCAATTTTCTTTATTTTAACAGTTTTTCTATTAAATATTTCCTGGATATTGGGCAGCCCGAACTTATATTAGGGGTACACTTATTTTAGTAACTGAGTTTTTGTGTTAGGTGCAAACTCCCTTTTATTTTCGTATACATTTCAGATAGGTGTTATTTTAAATTTTTCCCATTCACCTTGTTTATATATCCACCTTGCACTTAAATCTGAAAACAGCAATTTTAGTACCAAGGGGAATTGAAAGGTGCAAAAATACCGTGTACTATCGAAACATAAATATACGGTTTTTTGCTTTTGACGCACTTTCAGCTTTGTTTTATTGACGCAGCTTCCACGTTTAAAACTGAAAACAGCAATTTTTTTAGTCACCACAGGTGAATTGAAAGGTGCAAAAAATATTAAATTTATTTTCGAATACATTTCAGATACGTGTTTTTTTGACTTTGGCGCACTACAGCTTTGTTCATTGGACGCAGCTTGCACGTAAATCTTAAAACAGCAATTTTAAGAGTCACCTGTGGTGAATTGAAAGGTGCAAAAAATACCGTGTATTATACGAAAACATAACAGATACGTGTTTTTTGACTTTGGCGCACTACAGCTTTGTTCATTGACGCAGCTTGCACGTAAATCTGAAAACAGCAATTTTATAGTCACCACAGGTGAATTGAAAGGTGCAAAAAATACATTTTATTATCCGAAAACATTTCAGATACGTGTTTTTTGACTTTGGCGCACTACAGCTTTGTTCATTGACGCAGCTTGCACGTAAATCTGAAAACAGCAATTTTATAGTCACCACAGTTGAATTGAAAGGTGCAAAAAATACCGTGTATTATACGAAAACATAACAGATACGTGTTTTTTGCACTTTTGCCCAGTCCAGATTTGTGATAGGGGACACCTTGCAGTTAAATTTGAATCCGCAATTTTGTTTTGATTAGGGATTTGAAAATAGCTGTGATTTTGCCGTCTTTTAAAAGAAACTTTCCAAAACTATTCCATACCTTCTCAAATTTTTATATTCTGAACATGGAGCGAAATGCAGGTGGTAAGCGAGCAAAGAGGGGGGTAGCACATGGGGTAGAGGTACGAGAGAAGGTGCTCCTTCCAGTGCGGGCGACAACACGCATGCCAGCGGATCGTCAGTGGCAGGACCGTCAGGCCTGTCATCGCTGGGTCAGGGCCCTGGGGATTCATTACGAACAGCGTCACCAATCTGTCCTTCAGTGGTTAATGCAACCTGCATCCAGCAATCTTACCTCCTCGTCCTCCCAGTCACAGCCACAAATGTCGTCATCAGCATCATCAGCATTCGTCCAACATGAAGCAGCCCAAATGTAAACTCGTGTACCCACCACTGTGGATAATCCATTGTCTGAAGACCTCTTTGATGACAAAATGCGGTTGGGGTCAGAAGGCATGTTAAAAGATCAAGAGGATGATTTAGTCTGCTCTGACGCCCAGTTACTGATGCCATCAGGGGAGGAGAAGGAAGCCGGTCAATCGACAAAATAACCCCGGCGGTCGGCAACGCCTTGCAGGTCCTCTTGTTTTTCTTTACCCGCAGCTTCGGGAGCAGAAAGTCAGGACGACCAAGTCACCTGTGTTGATGATGATGATGATGATGATGACATTGCGGATCCATCGTGGTCTTTTACGCAGAATTTGCTTGCGAGCGCTTCATCAGTGGACGCGGAGGAAGACGATGGGTAGTGTCAATACGGGTACCGCCACAAAAAGAGAGGGGGGCGGTCGCAGAAGTCCGCTGATATAAATTCCCAAACCAGCCACGGTCAGCGCAAACCCCGCTCCTCGCTTATCGCCGTCAAAAAGGTCCAGGACCTTTCAAGCCTGGCCTTCTTTGAGCAAGAATCTGATTAACCCAGCGATGTCATATGCCGCCTTTGCCGTAAACGCATAAGTAGAGGCAAGAACCTTAAGTGGTTAACCACCACCAACATGTCTGTCACATGCAGCGAATGCATGAGTTGAAATGGAGGGAACACTTGGCCAAAAAAGGCCAGACCGACGCCGGGCCTCCAACCACTGTCACACCCTCTGTCTCCGCCTCCTCCTCCTCTCCGCCACCACCAAACGTTCCCCAGCTGCCCATGTCCTCTCAGATCATGATCAGGATCAACCTCCGCTTCAGCCTCCACCGTGCACAGTACCACAGCACCACCAGAGACCCATCCTAACCCTTCTCCTTCTGCAAATTTGACGACCTGCACACCGTACAGCGGCCAGTCTAGCAGCCAGCCTTCTGTCTTCCAGGTTTGGGAGCAGAGAAACACTTTAACCCAAACCATCCCAAAGCCAAAAGCCTGAATGTCGGCATTGCCTTGGAAATGTTGCCTTTCCGTCTGGTGGACACATATGGGTTCCGCCACGTCATGGCCCTTGCCTGCCCCCAATACCAGATGCCGTCCCTGCCCTGGCCAGAAATGTGGCTTTTAAGTGGCATTTCTCCGTCATAATTTTTAACAGTGGCTGAGAAGTCATATTTATAATTTTTTCGGGTCATGATGCTGTGAGATAAAGCTATAATCATGTTCCTTTGGAACAGAAATGTGGCTTCTAAGTGGCATTTCTCCCTCACAATTTTTAACAGTGGCTGAGAAGTCATTTTTATAATTTTTTGGGTCATGCTGCTTTGAAATGCAGCAATACTACAGGTCCTATTCTAAAAAATTTTTGTTTCTAATAGACATTTGTTCTTCACAATTGTCCAAAGTGGCTCATGGGTCATGTTTTGAATTTTTGGGGGCATTTTGCTGTGACATGCAGCTATACTACAGGTCCTATTCTAAAAAATGTTGTTTCTAACAGACATTTGTTCTTCACAATTGTCAAGAGTGGCTCAAGGGTGATGGTGCTGTCAGAAACAGGAATAGGTAGGACACTGTTAATGGACACATCTGCAAAATGACTGTTTTGGCAAGATCTTTAACATAGCTATCAATCCTGTATTGAGACAACCATTTAATATAATTACAAAAAAAGAGAAACAAAGACATGGTGGGATTCCATCCTATTTTAAAAATGTGTTTTCTAGAATTAAACTACTAAAAAACTTGCATGTACAAAATAGCTGTTAAAAAAAATTCCTCTGAATTGTACAAGGAAGGTACAGGAAAACTTGACCAGATGTAGGTTATTCAGAGGACATGGAGTATGGAGCACGGACAGAGAACAAAGTACAGAGACCATTTCCTCCAGCACGTTGAGTAAAATGAGAAAAAGAATGCCAAGAAAAAGGGCACCTGGGTGTAACAGGAGCGTTAACCACCAGTATTTCCAAGTGAAGCTCAATTGGTCCGCACTCATACGGAGGTGCAAGCGCTACCCATGTCTTGACTGTGTACTGAGGAAGGCTGGAGTTCTCACACTTCCGCTTCTGCACTCTGCTTCAGCACGACAGTTTTCGTTGCTGCTAATTCAGGGCATTTTAACCTGCATGTTAATAGATGACGGACGCCAGCCTGGGCTCTCACCGCACCCACTGTAACTCCGGCCCTGGGTCATGCTGTGGCACAGGACAGGTATAGTCAATGTCCAGTTCAACTAAAATGGTGGTTGAAAGACTCCTTTTTCCGGCACTTTTTAATCTGGGGGTCAGACAGGTTTAATGGTCATACTGCGGTCCAGGACAGGTATAGTCAATGTCCAGTTCAACTAAAATGGTGGTTGAAAGACTCCTTTTTCTGGCACTTTTTAATCTGGGGGTCAGACAGGTTTAATGGTCATACTGCGGTCCAGGACAGGTATAGTCAATGTCCAGTGAACTAACATGGTGGTTGAAAGACTCCTTTTTCCTGCACTTTTTAATCTGGGGGTCAGACAGGTTTAATGGTCATACTGCGGTCCAGGACAGGTATAGTCAATGTCCAGTTCAACTAAAATGGTGGTTGAAAGACTCCTTTTTCCGGCACTTTTTAATCTGTGGGTCAGACAGGTTTAAGGGTCATGCTGCGGTCCAGGACAGGGTTTGTCAATGTCCAGTTCAACTAAAATGGTGGTTGAAAGACTCCTTTTTCTGGCACTTTTTAATCTGGGGGTCAGACAGGTTTAATGGTCATACTGCGGTCCAGGACAGTTCTAGTCAATGTCCAGTTCAACTAAAATGGTGGTTGAAAGACTCCTTTTTCCGGCACTTTTTAATCTGTGGGTCAGACAGGTTTAAGGGTCATGCTGCGGTCCAGGACAGGGTTTGTCAATGTCCAGTTCAACTAAAATGGTGGTTGAAAGACTCCTTTTTCCGGCACTTTTGAATCTGTGTGTCAGACAGGTTATAAGGGTCATGCTGCGGTCCAGGACAGGGATTGTCAATTTCCAGTTCCACTAAAATGGTGGTTGAAAGACTTCTTTTTCCGGCACTTTTTAATCTGTGGGTCAGACAGGTTTAAGGGTCATGCTGCGGTCCAGGACAGGGTTTGTCAATGTCCAGTTCAACTAAAATGGTGGTTGAAAGACTCCTTTTTCCGGCACTTTTTAATCTGTGGGTCAGACAGGTTTAAGGGTCATGCTGCGGTCCAGGACAGGGTTTGTCAATGTCCAGTTCAACTAAAATGGTGGTTCAAAGACTACTTTCTTCCGGCACTTTTTAATCTGTGGGTCATGCAGGTTTTTAGGGTCATGCTGCGTTCCAGGACAGGGATATTCAATTTCCAGTTCAAGTAAAATGATGGTTCAAATAATACTGCCTTCTGGCACTTTTTAATTTGTGGGTGATGCAGGTTTAAGGGTCAGGGATAGTGAATGGTGTGTGACTTTTTTTTCTGTGGCTTTTATAGCCTAAGTGTTGTGCCTAAGATGTAGCAGGTATCCATTTGACTGTTGTGGCTGTTAATTCCAGCTTCTCCAGCCCTGTTTGGGTGTAAGAATGAAGGTGTTGTTGCTCTCCCATAGACTTTAATGGTCATCGGAGATGATCGACTATCGACTATCGAAAAACCTTATCGATGGTGGCCGACTATCGACTATCGCCCAATGTCGATAGCCAACGTAATCGCTCAACAGTAGTCCTATTCTCTATATAAGTGAACTGTGGTACACCAAAACTAGGCGCATTATACGCCAGGCATGACACATTTGAATGTGCCTAAAGTATTAGCATCAAATATGCTGCCAATGATATGCTATGCATCTAAGCCTAGATTAGGCGCATCAATTATACTGTGCAAGGTAGACCACACACCAGATCATTCATTCAGAGTCCATATAACCAACAGCACACACAGATTTTCTTGATACAATTACAAAAACTTTGTTTTGAAAGATTCTTTGAGTTATAATGATTGGTGATTAATGTTATTCACTCATTGTGTTACTCTTTCTATTTCCTAATTAATAGTTTGGACTCAACAAGGCTATATTTCGTTAAGATGTTTATTTTTATGTTTTTATTTTTCTTCTCCTTTGTACTCATGCAATCCATGTATTAATTTTGAAAAATAAAAAGTACATGTTTTAAAAAAAACAAAAGCTTTGTTTTTCCATTAATGTTAATCACAGCATGCAAAATTAGAACAAAATCTAGGTGAAGTTAGTAAACATATGACATATTATTCATACAGCATATCCCAAAGTTTTTGGTCAGAGACCTTTGTCTAGGGAATCTTGCATAGCTCACATTTAATGAAACACCTGGTCCTGGACTGTGGATAGATTTTTGGCAACGGGTACCACAGTAATAAAGGGTAGTGCCGAACCATTATATATTTTTCTTAGGTTCATTCATTCAGGTACACTATACACTCATTTAATGCGCCTTAAAACTGGAATGGCGGCACCTCTTTTCTGACATGTCACCCCATACATCTACTCCATTCACTCTGACATTGCTTAAACGAATTGATAACCCAATAGGTTTCACCATGAAGACAATCATCCTGATGAGAAGTCAAGTTACTGAGTGAAGCGGTACAGAATATTCACCCAGAAGACACAATTGGAGGTCAAATATCACGGCAGCTGTCCACCGCCTACCTCATTGTCCTAATGCAAGGGCATACCAGCTTGTTTAAAGCTGCATATATTGAGGAGCACATCACATGTTATTTCTTTCAGATTGCTTTGTACAAGTGAAAGTTGTTGCAGACTATTCCGGCCTCTTTCAAGTGAATTTCACTGTAGAATGGAACTACAAAAAACTATGGGTGCCATTTTGGGATCTATAATTTGCCTAGACCTAAATCCATACTTGCCAATCTTCTATGTTCTTTGAATAATTTTACAGAAACTGGAGGAATTATAGAGGGATTCCTGGGGCACTCTCAGCTGTGTTGGGGATATTCCCAGGGCCTGAGTTACAATCTTCCATTTTGAAAGGTTGGCAGTATGTTTGCTCATCTATTGCAGCTTTTCTAGACAGTTTATGACAAGTATACATGCTTTTCTGAATGCAGCAACCAGGCTCATCTTTCTTTCCAGCCACTATACTGATCCCTCTACCCTGTGTCAATCACTGCACTGGTTGCCCATTCAGTACAGATTCCTACATAAACTAGTCACTCTCACCCAGAAAGCTTTCCACAGTGCTGCACCCCACTAAATATCCTCCTTCCTCTTATTCTGCCTGCTGTCTGTGCTCTCCTGATGATCTTAGATTAAAAGCCTCAATTATCCGAATCTCCTATGCTCACCTCCAAGATTTTGCAGGTGTTACTTCAGTTCTCAGGAACATGCTACCTCATACAATCAGGCTAACTCATGACACACTTAGTTTGAAGTGTGCACTGCAAATACATCTTCTCAAGCAGGCCTACCAAGTGTAACAGCGGCAGGTGTGGATCCACTAGGCCACCACGAGAGGTGACGCAGACCATGCCAGGAAGTGGAGCCTAAGGAGCCCCCATGTATTTACCGGAGCCATGGGAGACTCAGAGGTCGCTACCCCTGATGTGACCACTCATGGTGACAGCCTAACTGCCCAAATGTGATGCAGAGGGAGCAGACAGAAGCACAGTTGGGTCACAAGGTTAGGGCAGACGGCAGCAAACATAGTCAGAAGTCCTATAGCAGAAGGTCAAACACCAGGAAAAGGTAACAAGGCACTAGCTCAGGTCAAGAACACTAAGGAACACCAATGATCTGGCCCAGGTCACAGGGAGGAAGTTCCTTATAAAGTAGGAAGTGGCCAACCATTGTAAGGAAATGATGCACTGGCTCTTTAAATCCTGAGAGCCGGGCACACCTGCAGCAGTGGGAATTGGAGCAGGAGCATGGAGAGGTGAGTAAACAGCTGCAAGGACCGGAGTGAGAGCACTGGAACAGGGACTGCAGCATGCAGCATGACACTAAGATCCCAATTGCTTATCCCCCGCTTTCAGTCACACTTCTGACACTGTATACACTTGGAAACTCTGAGGCACTAATCTCTACATAGATGTACTGTTTGGGTGAGAGGTTCCTCCCCTTTTTTGTATACTACCCCATATTTATGGAACATGGCCAGACCATTTTATAAACTAATGCTTCTGACATTTTGTTTCCCTTCTATACTCACATCGATTGGAAGCTCTGACAAGCAGGGCCCTCACACCTTGGGAGACATGTGTGAAAGGGTTTTTCACCGTTTTTTGACGTAAATGCTGCCAGAGGCGCGTTGAACTTTAGACTCCATTTATAATCACACATAAACCCCTTTCATACATTCAGGCACATTAGTCAATGAAAACGAAACGTGATAATAAATTTCAAGCGCCTCTTCCCTTGTGTCTGATCTGTTAGTAGCTTTTTTCAATGTTTGTTTTTGTCTGTACTTTTACCCTCTAAATTGCGAAGTACTGTAAAATATGTTACATAATTTGTATGTAAGGCCGAGAAAAGACAGACGTCCATCCAGTTCAGCCTATTGTACTATAGTGTTGATCCAGAGGATATATAAATACATTTAAATATTCTATAAATAATAATAATTAGCATTATTTGCTAGGTTATGGGTTTGATGAATATTAGTCTGACAGTTCAAAAAGTCCAAATGCCCTGCATCATTTAGTGCAAACGGTTGCCACATCATTGGACATGAGTTCTATGGCTTTAGCTTCTGCGCAGTGTATTTAGTTTACCAATAACAAAATTACGCAGTAAAATTTTAACTGCACGGTGAATATGCAATTCTTACTTAAGATTTAACAGACTACATGCAATAAAATTACACAATTAGCATAGTTGCCCATTTTACAAAAAATCCTATTACTCGATTGAAGATGGATCTGATAATATTCAAAAATCAATATCGTTAAAAATATCACAGAGCACCTTAGCATTGGAAAGAAGATATATACCGAACATTCCTTAAAACCTGATGTTTATTATAGTGATACAAGGAATGTGACCACACAGACAGAAGCACAACAAGATACATCTGCACGTCTTGGACCTCAATGCTGAATTAATTAGTGTAATAAAATGTATTTCTTGTTTCTTAATTAACCACAAATGGAGCTTTCTAGTTTCGGCAGCACAAAGGAAACTGTAGCAAATTGAATTAATTCGTACTAAAGGCTTGGAATGAACAACAGGTTACCCTTTCAACAATGATCTCTCTCTGTATATATCATCTCTGGTCACTGTCCGCTTATTATTAGTGGATAATGGAATGCTGCCATCTCATCCTTTCACTAGAGAACAATTGTAAACTATGAAAACCACAAGATGTAGAGTCTACATTTTTTACATTTAGTATTACAAATTCTAAAATCTTGTTCTTTAGTAATTGAGTTTCCATCAGCGATGATTTAAAGAAAAAGGTGAAAAATTTACTCAAGTTCGAGCTAAAGTGGCCATGCTCATTATATATGTGACAGCGTTATATTCCGATATAGGAATATCAAAATGTCAGCACTTTGCAGCAACTCTGGCTAACAGAGTGTACATATACAGCGTTGTAACATGAAAGATGTATGGAGTAAATCGGGATCGGAGTTAACTCTGACCCCAGATGTTTAACCATTTAGATGCTGTGATATAGAAATGTGAAAACAATACTTTATTAAATCTTATTATAAACAATTAAAAAATATATCAGTAACAGACAAAATCACACCCAAATAAAAACTACCCAACTAATCCCACTGAAACATAATGCTATACATCATATAGGTGATAATATCAAAACCACATAAATAAGTACAAAAACATCAATTTTATACATCACCAAAGATCAGCAGATTAGAATGAACCAAACACCCCGACGCATGTTGTTGTTGTGTTTTTTTGGTTTTTTTGGGGTGTGATTTTGTCCGTTACTGATATCTTTTTTAATTGTTTCTAATAAGATTTAACAAAGTATTGTTTTTACATTTCTATATTACTGTACTGGATACAATTTCTTTTGGTATTCTTTACATTTATGGTATCCATTGTATTTGATTGGCCCTTGTAGTTATAGGTTTACCATTTAGATGCTGTGGTCAATGGGACAGCAGCATTTAATCCATTAAAATGGAGTGCGATGCCGCCTTCTACCACCTGATCACTTCCAAGTGTAAAGTAACCATGGGATGTCATTGGATTGTCATGGCAGCCAGGGGCCTATTGAAGGCTCTCAGGTTTGCCATTGCTTTGCTCCTATTACAACCTGATTTAGATTAAATGGTACTATTAAAAATTACAACTTGTCCTGCAATAATAAGCCCTCATGCAGCTAGATCAATGGAAAAATAAAAAGCTACAGATTTTGGAAGGGCTGTTAGAAAAGAAAAAAAAAATGAAAATGTGGCAGGCCTTTAAAGGTTAAACATCAGTCCTTGTCTCCAATGGGGCCTACAAACTTATTTCCCTACCTAACATTTGGACTAGTTTCATGTGAAGTTCAATAACCCACCAGCATGTTTTTTTTTTTTTTTTGTAGGAGTAAATTGTAGTTGCATCAATGCTGATAGAATCCAAAGAACAAACAGCCAAATAGGAAAGTACACCAGTAGTCACAAGAAATAACAATATGAAACATGTATCAATCAAAAGAAGAAAGAAACAGCACTAGATGATTTAGCAAGCAGACAACAAGTATTTTGTGACTGGTGCATGGTTGTTGGAGATTCCATATATGAGTTCAATCCAGAACCAAGAAAATAATGGTAATAACTGACCCTAACTAACTGTCTCTAAATCTTTCTAAACCATATGATGTTCCCTACACTAATGATTTTAATTCTGTATGCTGACCGTATAGCGTTTCCCTCAAAAATGTTGCTAAGCTACAACTGTCCCTGATACAGAAGGCAGCTCTGGAACCCAGAGACTACCTGGGCAGAGCACAGTAAGAACTAGACAAATACGTAATTGATAATCTCAAGGACTAATAAAGTTTAGAACTTGGCCAAATGGAACTTATATGAGAAATATGTTAGAACTAGACACAACTGGACTAGACAATGGATTTCAATAAACAATAACCTGACATTTCAAGACTAAACATGAGACCTTGCAGCATACTCTGAAATCAGACCATCAGACACAAAAAACTTTATAAAGACTAGAAGTACAAGCTCTAGGTGTGTGGTTAGGTCAGCTGACATGCAAGGATGCTGAGCAGTTGCCATGCAATCACTTTTAACAAACACGACAGAAGACAGACAAAACATAGAAACTCCTGCTGATGTAATTAGCAGAAGGGGATAAAATAGCAGGAATATTCCTGGGCCCTACCTCCCCTTGGGAAAATTTTTTTTTCCCCTGTATCGCAGAGTATTAGAGGATTTTCTCCTTAAGATTAGCTTTCAACATGAAGGGACAGTTAAATGAACTTTTTCCAAGTACATTTGTCAATAGATTTTACTTTAGTCATAAGAAATATTTTATGTGCTCTGAGTGCACACAGGTTGCTATGGTTACCTGATTCCCTGACCATAACTCTGTTATCTGATTAGAGCAGAGAGTGCTTAGAGCAGGGAGTGAGTCACCTCATGGATGGACTGAACTCTAGAGCAAACTAATTACGAGAGGCGTTCAAAAAGATTTCCCATGACCCACTTCCTGTGGACTGAGAGCAATGTATCTTGGACACAGTTATTTTTTAATTCCTTCTCTACATAGGTGATCCTAGGGACACACAACTTCTCTCCATCTCTTTAAGAAATGTAAACACCTGTTAAGAAGTCGAAAGGGTTGCTCCCAAAAAGCCACGTGTGTCTTCGTATATCATCATCATCTGCAAAAATGCTTGCCCTTCAATAATAACTTAATTCTTGGAATGAGGTACATGTCCAATGGTGCGATGTAGGGTGAATAAGGGGTGTGCAGTTGAATTTCAAAGCACAGGTGCATGTTTCCATTTCGGGCTTTATGTGTAAGTGTGTAACTGGTAAAATTTTCTTGCAGAGGCGGACAACCTTTGGTGAGATGCCACGTTTCATGGTTTTGATGCCTCTCTCAATTTCTGCAGCAGTGAAAGCTTTGTATGGTCCAGTGATATGGTCCCCTTTGGCTAGGAAAATCATCAATGCTTACGCCGTGCTGGTCCCAAAATACTGTGAGCATGATCTTGCCTGTTGAGGGTTGGGCACATGCCATTTCTGTAGGCGGTGAGCAGGCTTGGACTGGCCCACAGGGGAATAGTGGAAAACCATGGTGGGCCCCTGAACATGGTGTACCTGGAATAGTTTTTTAACTGCATATATAGCCTTGAAAGAGACAGAAAAGCAGAGAAATAGAGACAAAAAGCCATGAAGCAGAGTATTGGTGGCATGTACAGTCATTTACAGTACTTAGGGTGGGCCCTAAATAAAACTCCACCGCTGCGCCCAGAAACAACTGAAATGGTGCGGGCCTTAGTATTAACTCACCTGTGGTCCTGGTGCCTCAGTCGACACTGTCGGTAGAGTCATGATGCTTCCATTGCATAGACCTAGACTTTAGTATCAGGTTCTCTAAGTGTGGACCTAGCTTTCCATCCTGTGTAGTGTTGAGCGATTATGATCGACATGTTTGAAATCAGCAACAGTTTTTATGTTGATCAAACTTTTTGTTTAATGCGTTAATTTAGGTAAAATCTGTGCTTTCAGCTATTAAGATCGCATTCATTTGCGGCGCTTACTGTCTTTTTGGCGGGCCAGCTATTCAGCTTACCAGAATAGGGCAGGGTGAGATGTCGTGGGGCGACATCATGATATGGGATGTGTATGGTTGCGATTGGCTGGAAAAATCACATGATCCTCGTTTTACATAGAAAAGCCCTTCCTGTTCACGATCAGTGTTCTCTCAGCGTCTCAGAAGCAGCAGGAGTGTGCTCTGCCTGTGTCCAAACAGCTCACGCGTAATTTTTTCTATTTCTTCAACGTAGAAAGGCTCTATGTTAGATGTGATACTTACAACTTAGTTAGATCAGTGATTGGAAGATTTTTTGTAGTTAGGTAGAGATTTAAAGGAGCATCTACCGATGTAAAGTCACGGAGGGGAGGGGGGGGGGGGGGGGTGCCCAGCGGTGCGAACAAGAGCAGCTCTATTAAGATACTGGATATAGTTCACCAAGACTTAGTGTAGACATTGCACGCAACAGCTTTATTAATTAACAGTTTTCTATTGATATATTTCCTGATATTGGGCAGCTGAACTTATTTAGGATTACACTCTTTTCTAGTAACTGCAGGTCTCTGTGTTAGGTGCAAAAACTCCACTTATATTATCAGGATAACTTTCAGATAGTGTTTCTTTTTCAATTTTGCCTTCTCCAGCTTTGTTGATTATAGGCCACCCCGGCAGTTTATAATTGTCCAGCAATGTGTGTAGTCAGCCCACAGGTGATTGTGCAATAATCCTTTTATTTCCGAAAACATTAAAGATTAGTGTTTTTTCACTTTTGCGCACTACAGCTTGGTTCATTGAGGACCTTGCACTTGAATGTGAATTACAGCAATTTTTTAGTCACACACAGGTGAATTGAAGGTGCCAAAAAATACCTTTTTTTATTTCCGAATACAATTACCAGATACGTGTTTTTTCACTTTTGCGAGCCACAAGCTTTGTTCTTTGAGGCACTTGCACTTAAATGTAAATACATTTATTTTGTTGTACCACAGGTGAACTTGAAAGGTGCCAAAAATTACCTTTTATTTTCTTAATAAATTACTGTTGTGTTTTTTGCACTTTTGCCCAGTCCAGATTTGTTGATAGAAGCCACCTTGGCGTTTAATTTGAATCCACCAATTGTGTAGTGACCACAGGTGAATTGATAGGTGCCAAAAATTACTTTTATTATCCGAGACTTACAGTACGTGTTTATTTCACTTTGGTGCACTACAACTTTGTTTCATTTGAGAACCTTGCACTTAAAGTGTTTACAGCAATTTGTAGTCACCACAGGTGAATTGATAGGTGCAAAAAAATACCTTTATTATCCGAATACTGTACAGATACGTGTTTTTTCACTTTGCGCACCTACCGTTTGTTCATTGAGGCTCTTGCTCTTAAATGTGAATACAGCAATTTTGTGTCACCACCCTGGTGATTGAAAGGTACAAATTACCTTTTATTTTACGAAATTACATTTCAGATTTTCCCTTTGGCGAACTACAGCATTGTTCATTGAGGCACCTGGCACTTAAATGTGAATACAGCAATTTTGTAGTCACCACAGGTGAAGTGATGGTGTCCAAAAAATACTTTTAATATCGTATACATTTCAGACAGATGTTTTTTTCCACTTTTGGTCAGTAAAGCTTTGTTGTAGATCTACTTTGCAGTTAAATTTGAATCCCAGCAAATTTGTTTTGTTTTGAGGGATGTTGTGATCAGCTGTGATTTGACGTCTTTTAATAAGAGATTTCCAATAACCCTTCCATACATTTCTACATATTTTTTATATCTGAAACATGGAGCGAAATTCAGGGTGGTAAGGCGAGCAAAGAGGGGGGTAGGAATGAGGTAGAGGTTCGAGAGGAAGGTTGCTCATGTCGTCATCAGCAATCACAGCATTCCGTCAAATGGAATCTGGTACCCACCACTGTGGATATCCATTTTCTGAAGACCTCTTGATGACAAATGCGGTCGGAGATGTCAGAAGGCATGTTAAAAGTTCAAGAGGCCAAAGTGGATGAATTTTCTCTGCTCTAACGCCCCAGTTCTGATGCCATCAGAGGAGGAGAAGGAAGTCGGACAATCGCAAAATTCCCGGGGCTGTCGGCAACCGCCCCCTGCAGTCCTCTTGCTCTGTAAACGCAGTCCTGGATGCAGCAATGTCAGGAAGACGAAGTCACCGGTGTTGATGATGAATGATGACGACATTGCGGATAACGTGGTCTTTTCAGAAAGATTGTGCTTTCGAGCGCTTCATCATGGAGAGGAGGATGACGATGGGGTAGTGTCAGTAACGGGTTCCGCCCTCAAAAAGGGAGAGGGCGGTCACAGTAGTCGCTGATTATGATTCCGCCTGCCACGGTCAGCGCAAACCCCGCTCCTCGCTTATCGCCGTCAAAAAGGTCAGGACCTCTCAAGCCTGGCATTCTTTGAGCAAGCCTTGATTCACCAGCGAATGTCATATGCCGCCTTTGCCGTAAACGCATAAAGTAGAGGTAGAACTTAGGTGGTTAAACCTCCACAACTGTCTAGTCACATGCTAGCGAATGATGAGTTGAAATGGGGCAACACTTGGCAAAAAAGGGCAGACCAACGACGGGCCTCCAACCACTGTCTCCCTTCTGTTTGCCTCTCCTCCGCCGACCACGAAGGCGTCCTAGCTGCCCATGTCTCTCCGAGTCTTGTCAGGGATCAGCCTCGCTTTCAGCCTACCACCGTCGCGAGTACCACCAGCACCACAGAGTCCATCCTACCGTTCTCTCCAGTCAGTTGATGTCCTGCATGCGTACAACATCCTGTCTAGCGTCCAGCCTTTCTGTCTCTCCAGGTTTGGGGCAGAAGGAAACACTTTAAACCAAACCAATCCCAAAGCCTAAAAGCCTGTATGCGGCATTACCAGGCTTTTGGCCTTGGAAATATTGCCTTTCCGTCTGGTGGGGACACAGATGGTTCCGCACGCATGGCCCTTGCTGGCCCCCAATACCAGATGCAGAGGGCAGGGCATTTCTTTGCCTGAAAGCCGTCCCTGCCATGGCCAGCCACGTGTCAATTAAATTTCAAGCGGTCTGTCTGCATCTGTGGCCGGAAAAGTCCATCTGACCACGTCACCATGAACTAGATAAGCACGTCATGGCCGCCATATCTCTATGGACAGCTAACTGGGTGAGCTGGGTGGATGTCTCTGGGTGACGGTGGCTCTCAGGTCGGCGACGCTCTTCAAAAAAGCTGGGTTGGTGCGGATTCTTTCCCCCCAAGGTCCTCTGGTGGATATCACGTGCCCAGAGAAACCAGGACATGTTGAAATTAATCTGTCTTGAGGAACGTCCACACACAGGTCAGGAGCTGTGGGACGGCCTTCGCACACGAGAGCCGAGCGCTGGCTGGGTGCCAACGAACTTGTGCCATGCATGGTGGTGTGCGATAATTGGCGTAATCTGCTTGCCGCCCTTATGATCCGTAGGCTGGAGCAATACCTTGCCTGGCACATGTCATGAACCTGTCGTCAGAAATTCTAAAATGCTACCCGGGTCTGGACTGCTGCTGAAGAAGGCTCCGGGTTAAGTTCGCACTTCGCCGTTCGCACTGCTTCGTCCCCCTGGCTGCGTTGCAACGTCAGCTCGGCTTCCCCGGTCAACCGTCTCATGGAAGTGGCAACACGTGGAATTCCACCCTCCACTTGTCCTGCGATTGTGGCAGCTGGCAATGCTATTACGCAGTACGAAGTGACACATGGCCTGACATGCAGCATGCGGACCTCGGGGTGTTGAGCCACGAGAGTGGAGGCAGGTGAGAGAGCTTGCACCATTTGCTAAAAGTTTTGAAAGTAGCCACAAAATGGTCAGTGCGGACAATGCCCTTGTCAGCATGAGCATTGTGGTGATTTCGGTTCTGGAAATGATCGTTGGACACTCTGAACAAAGTCCCGCCTGACTGACGGGGAGGAGACGGAAACCAGTAGCTCGACAGTTTCACAAATTTCATCGGTTTCATTAGGGCAGTGGTTCGGGCCAGGGCTAGGCAAGGTGAAATTCAGCTCTCAGGGTGCATCATCTCATGCAAGTCAGGGGCTGTGTTGAAGCTGTGGCCGGAGGCCAGCGGAGGTGGAGGAGGAGGTATTCCTAAAGCCGACGTTACCGAGTCCTGCCTTGGAAAGGAGGTTGGCGCGAATTTGAGACGGTGGAGCGTATAAGAGGTAGATCTGTTTTGCTAGTGCCCCGACCCAGGAGGCTTGGGAAAATCAAGCTCCATCTGCAGCAGAAGGCAAGGTGCAGAAGCTAATGGGTGTCCTCTGGACAATCTTTATTACCACCTCACAACGCATGCAATGCAGGGCACACATTCAACACAGAGGACCATTAAGATCATGGTGTCAACGGACTATCTGCGTCTCAACACCGATGTTTTGGATGTGTCGGACCCAATAAACTTCTGGGTATCCCAAATGGAGAATGGGCCGAGCTCGCTCACAGCCATAGACGGTGTTGTCCTGGCTAAGCGCCAGAGTCATATCGTGAGAGGTCCTTCTGCACAAGCTGAGGAGTCATTTCAGACAAACGCATCCGGCTTTCCACAGATTTGTGGATGTTTGATTTCATCAAAGTTGGAATTGCTGGATCTCTGTAGATGTTGTGGCCCATTTGCCGAGGTACGATTTAGTTGCGGTATTATTCACATTCCTCTTCAAACAGAAATGGTCATCTTAAAACTTTTTTTTATTATGATCATTCTTACTAGCAATTTTTATTCTCTTTTCCCAACAGTTCATTTTGTGGTTTTGCTGTGAAGGAGACTGTAAAGACAGAAAGTTTCATGACAACACCGTTTCCATTTAATCACTTTATTTTAGAAGTTTTTGATTGTCAGTGGTTTTGAGGTCATGTTGTGTGTGTACAGTATAATTATGGTTTGGAACAGAAAATGTGGCGTTTAAGTGGTTTTTCTAAATTTTTATATTGGCTGGGGAATATATTTAAAATATTTATTTTTTAATAGTGAGAAACTTACAATTTTAATTAATAATTTATAAAAAAAAAAAAAAACACCACAAAAAAAATTTTTTATTATTTATCTAAAATATTAATATTTTTTTTTTAAACAAAAAAAATATTATATAATATAAATAAAAAAAAAAAAAAAACAAAAAAACAAAAACAAAAAAAAAAAAAAAAAAAAACAAAAAACAAACAAAACAATAATATATTTAAAAAAAAAAAAAAAAAAAAAAAACCCAAAAAAAAAAATAAAAAAAAAAAAAAAAAACACAAACACAAAAAAAAAAAAAAAAAAAAAAAAAAAAAAAAACAAAAAAACACCCAAAAAACCCCCAACACACCAAAAAAAAAAAAAAACAAACAAAAACACAACCAACACAAAACCCCAAACCCCCACCACACACCAAAAAAAAAAAAAAAAAAAACCACCCACCCAAAAACCCCCAACACACAAAAAAAAAAAAAAAACCCAAACCCCAACCCAAACCCAAACAAACCCCCAACACACAAAAAAAAAAAACCCCCCCCCCCCCCAACAAAAAAAAATAAAAAAAAAAAAAAACCCCCAAAAACCCAAAACCCAAAAAACAACCCCCCAAAAAAAAAAAAAAAAAAAAAACAAAAAAAAACCCCCCCCACCCCCCCCCCCCCAAAAAAAAAACCACCCAAAAAAAAACCCAAACCCACACAAAAAAAAAAAAAAACAACAAACAAAAAAAAAACCCCCCAAAAACCCCCCCCAATTTATATATATAATATTATTTTTTACCCCCCCCCAATTTTTTTTGGCTTTTAAGGGTATTCTCCCTCACAATTTCTTTAACAGGGCTGAGAAAGTCATTTTTATAATTTTTTGGGGTCATGTGCTTTGATTGCCAGCTAATCTACAGGTCCCTATTATAAATTTTTTTGTTTCACAGACATTTGTTCTTCACAATTGTCCAAAGTGGCTCAAGGGTCATGCTTTGAATTTTTGGGGGATTTGTGTGTCTGCAGCTTTACTTACAGGTTCCTTTATAAAAAATTGTTGTTCTAACAGACTTTTGTTCTTCACCAATTGTCACGAGTGCTCAAGGTGAATGGTGCTGTCAGAAACCAGGAATAGGTAGGACACTGTTAATGGGACACCATATTGCAAAATCACTTGTTTTTGCAAGTCTTTTACATAGCTATCAAATCCTGTATTGAGACAACCAATTTAATACAATTAAAAAAGAGAAACAAAGACATGGGTGGGATTCCATCCTATTTTAAAAATGTGTTTTCCTTATTAAACTACTAAAAAACTTGCTTGTACAATAGCTGGTGAAAAAAATTCCTCTGAATTGTACAAAGGGAGGTATAGGAAAACTTGACCTGATGTAGGTTATTCAGAGGACTGGTGTATGGAACACGGACAGAGAACAGGACCGAGACAATGTCCTCCAGGCACGTGAGTAAAATGAGAATACGAATTGCCAAGAAAAAGGGCTCCTGGGTGGAACAGGAGCGTTAACCACACAAGTGAAGCTCCATTTGGTCCGCACTCATACGGAGGGGCAAGCGCTACAAAAACTATCTTCCCACTCTTTTCTTTTTTATTCCAGGACAGGGACAGTTATATGTCCTGTGAAACTAAAATGGTGGTTGAATGACTCTTTTCCGGCACTTTTTTATCTGGGGGTCATGCAGGTTTGGGGATTCAGGCTGCGTTCGGGACAACGGGATATTCAATGTCCTGTTCAAGTATATGTGGTTAAATTTCTACTGCTTCTGGCAATTATTTAATTTGTGGCTGGGTGATGCAGGTTTAAGGGTCAGGCTGTGGTGCAAGACAGGGATACTGAATGGTCTGTGATTTTTTTTCTGTGGCTTTTATAACCTAAGTGTGTTGCCTAAGATGTAGCAGGTATCCATTTGACTGTTGTGGATGTTAATTCCAGCTTCTCCAGCCCTGTTTGGGTGTAAGAATGAAGGTGTTGTTGCTCTCCCATAGACTTTAATTGTCATCGATCATAATCTACCATCGACCATCGAATATCTTGTCGATGATGGTCGGCTATCGACCATCGACCGATGTCGATGGCCAACGTAATCGCTCAACACTAATCCTGTGTGATCAGTCTGTTGAAAAAGTTCTCCTGGTTTCCATTCCAGAGCCTGGGAGCATTCGACTCGTTCCTGCTTCTGGAAAGGCGTGAGCAGCCTGGGAACCCAGAGAGTGGATACCTTAGGCATGTGAAGATGGTCTTGGATGATTTTTCCCACAGACCCCACACTAATCTTAACATTTTGGGCTAGGTGGCGAATGGTTATGTAACGATTTTCCAATATGGCGACCTCCACTTGCTGGATGGTGTGTTCATCAATAGCAGACTAGGGTCGCCCTGGAATTGGAGCTGTTTGCACTGAAGTCCGACTGTATTTGAATTGACGATGCCAGTTCTTGACTACATCATATGATGGGGAATCATCACCATAAACTTCTTTCATCTCATCGAATGTCTCCTTTGGTGTGCAGCCTTTCAAGTAAAGAAAATTGATGACTACTCTGTATTCCACTGGGTTCATTATCATTATTCCACCACTTCAGCACCTGTAAAATCAAGACTGATCTCAGTTCTGAGTTGCAAATTGGCACGTAACCTATAGAAACTTATACCATTACACATGTGCAGTTTCAGTGTAATGTGATAAATAGAAGTGGATCAGAGGAAATATTTAATGTACGCCCCTCGTATCTCTAACAAGATTGGCTTTAAAGACAAATCCATTGTTTTCAGTCCTCTCAGCACATGTACTGTGTATTTACTGACTGTGTCAGTGTAATGGCTCAGCTAGTTACAGAGAAGCTAAATATGCTAATCACTGGTATAGAACCATCCACAGCCTAAGGAGAACAGAGTGAAAGAAAAGCTGTCTGTGACTGAAACTGCATGGCGAAAAAAAAAAACCTTAAGTACAAGGCTGCAATACTTCAAATCAAGGCTGGGACAATGTATCCTGGTGCCCTAGGCAAATAAGGCACTAGGCACCCGCAAATAGAAAATTCAGATCACTCCATGCCTCCTTGCACCCCTTTTCTGCCTGGGATGAAGTAGCGCCATAGGCGGTAGCCTACCTTTGTCTACTCATCGTCCCGGCCCTGCTTCAAATAGTCAGTTACTCATCATCAATTCTTTGTAAGCCAGCATAGCGTGGCACTCCTAACTGTATGACTGGCATCCTATATAACCCTTATCTCTGTGTGATTGTAATACTAGCAATCACCTTCCTCATGGATACAGTAGTACTTTAGGTGTTGAGTGGTTGTTTGTCAGTATTTTTGCACTTGAGCAATCTTCCCTGTATGGTGCTGTGGCTTTTCTGCATACTGGTGTGAACTTGCTCTTATCCAGTGCTAAGCAATTGTCCTCAGCATTAATAGATGTGTGGGCAATTGTTCATCTGTGTAGCATGTATCACTGGGACTTTTATTGCCTTCTACTGGGAATAGTTTTTTTCCAGCCATTTTGCTGTCAATATGGCCATGTTTCTGTGTTTTTAAGTCTTTTACCGCGTCAGGATTTTTGTGGCATTATTGTCATCTGAGAATCGACTATGAGAAGATAAGTATAAAAATTGGGATTTGGTTGGCTTGATAATTATCATAAGCAATAATGAATATTAAGCATTTTTTTTGCTATATATTCCTCACATCAATGTATAGATATATTGGATAGACTTTAGGAAAAGGGTAGAACAGGGTTAGTCTCTTATAGACGGGGCAGTCTCTTTCGGGGCGATAACTCTGTCCTCCTTAGGTGTCTGAGTCGGGTCTAGAGTAGGGTCATCTGTCTAAATTTATATGTCTATATCCTATCTCTGGCATTTATATCTATATCTGGATATAAACCAGTATCTGGTTGGTAATATTGTCTATTGTATGTGTATGAGGAATATTGTTGCTTTATGACCTATAAGCATACGAGTATGGTGTTACCTGTATATTTAGAGACTACTGTATGTATAGATTGTAGAATTTTTAACGTTGGATAATACAGGTTATATTTTAGAGTAGGGCCCAATTTAGTTTTTTTTTTTTTTTTTATATGTGAGTGTTTTTGAGTTGATGGCTTTTTTTATGACCGCTTCTGATATTTGTGGTAATCTGTGACTTGCAAATGAATGGTGCTAACAAATAGTTTCTAGTACAAAATGTTTTTATTCTAGGTGAGAAACATAATTCTAAACACATAGGTACATATCCCAACATACCCCAAGTGATTTCAAGTGGATCATTAGAGGTATGCTTTATGTAATCTTTCACTTTCCAATTAATATTTGTAGAAGAAGCCATCTTTTAATGCATTGATAACTGACAAGACCTCACAACATCTTCTGGTCCTGTTTTGACCAGCTTTATACAGAGTGGTTCATACTGATGTTAGTTATTTTGGACTCTCAGTACTGATATAAGCTTGATAATCAGTAACAGCGCAGTATGTTTCTTTTGTAGTAAACCCTCGTAAATGAATTTATGTTACCAAGACATAACTTTCTAATCAGTGAAAGAAAATGAATCCATCATGGGTTTATTGTTTGTTTTTTTCTTTCCAGCGTGATGACCACATTGATTTACTGACTAAAGAAAATGCATATGAGTACATATTGCAACTATTACCGATACTCGTTGTGTTTTTCCCATTAGAAAACAATTTTGTCTTTTACATAATGACTTATTTGGTCTTATATTTTGATCTCAGATTACATCAGCTGTTAAATACATATTTAATCTCTTATTATCCATTTTGTCAGAGACTTAAAGTTGTCTGCCTCCACGGCAGAAGAATAAATCCCTGGCTGAGCACATCACGTTATGTTACCGATTTCTGTGATTATGCATAAAGCAAGCTGAATTTAACCTGACCAGTGTTTCCTGTTATTGGATTAGATTGTTATTGTTGTTTCTATAGAATTAACCCTTAACACTGAGTCTACTCGATGGCATCCAGTGCAGACTGCAAACAATTATAAAGGATGAAATGCAGCCCATCATTGTCTACAGCAAGGAATTGGGTCTCAATAAGTAGTTAACAGGTGTAATGCCCTGCAACCCCATAACAACTCGAATCATAGGACATACCAAGATGGCCGCAGTGCAATCCATGGTGGTAATAATGTGCTTTAATACAAGGAGAAGGACAACTTGATGCAAAGGTGGGTTGGGTTGTCACTAGGATATTTTGACATCCTATCAACGATATGAAGGGCAGGTTTTAGACATCAGTGTATTGCTAAGAATTCTTATCACTGTTTTAGGATCCTTTTTATCTCTCTAGTCATACTACCTCATTTATTCTGTTATATAAATACATTCTTTATTGATTTAATGTAGAGATAATTATTTCAGATTACTCTATTATCATTTACAGTAGATAACATTTTTCACTGATTATCGAGCGCCAGCTGCCACATCTCATATACTGTTTAAAATAACTCGGTTGAGTATATGCAGTAATTCATTTGATCTTTTAACTCGGTGGTGCCTCAATATTAAGGCCTGTATTGTGCAGAAATAGGTGGCATTATTAGGCTGCAGATAATATTACTGAAGAATTTACTTTTATTCCAGAAATTCACCATCACTGGACACTTCAGAGAAGTTGGACTGTGATCCTTTTGAAAGAGATATTTATCAATACCTGCTGTGGTTAGTTGTGTCACTGGAGACACAACATAACCAGGTGAGCAACCACTTAACCATTGATATACCTTATTGTTTAATCTTGACGCACTAGGGTTGCACTTTGGTGTGTTTCTGTTTTATCTACACAGCACATTGAGATTTTCACAGGCCACAATCCTGTTCTTTCTACCATGCTGAGAATCTCAATTGTATGCCTGTTCTCAGGGCCATTCCTGGGGGGGCAATGCTTACCAAGGAGGTGCTGCAGCCGCCCCCTGCCCCACCAAATTACTATCTCAATTTGCCATGCAGAGTTAGCAGCTGCACAGTAATTGTGCAGCTACTTCTATATGGAGAAGGCAGGACAGTTTGTTATCGTCCTTGCTTTCTTGCAAGGCTTTCATCATGCCCCTGCGACGCTGGGTCTCCTAAGCCGGAAGCCTAGACTTTGGAGGGCTAACCTACCTAATAGTATCTACTGATCTGTCTGTCTAATTTGGGGTGTGTACCTTCCTACTAAATTGGGGGTCTACCTACTTACCTACTGGATGTACAAATGGGGACCCTATAGTTATCTAAGGGCACTTTAATTGCTTGGAGGTACTGGTACTGTGTGGGGCACCAATGGGGTCATTATTACCATTTGAAGTTCTATTATTAGGTAGTTTGTATGGAGGGGGGACACAGGTGGTAGGAGAATAGAAAAGTGAGGAGTACAAGGTGTTTGTGCAGTAAATTCTGCAGGGACAAGTCGTTGCCAGGAGAAATAGTCATGACAGTCTAGAACGGATGGAGAAGAAAGGGTAAAGTGAATGACTCCAGTCAGAGAAGATGTCACTGGATGTAACTGCACTGTAATCACTTATACCTCTGCAGAGCCTGTGTACACTGGTATCTACCACTATATGGTCTTATTGTAATGCTTTATATTCAGTAACAGAATGGTGGTATAATTCAGTTACTTTATGTTTGTGATATGTGGTCATAATGTGGTAGTATTTGGTTCTTGTACATTGTTGTTATTGGTAATACTGGTAACAGTATGGTGTTATTAATCACTATATAATGGTGGCATGCGGTGATAATGTGGTGGTATTTTTTGACCCCTTGATACATGTTGACCAACAGAATTCAGATATGTCAATTAAACATGTCAATTAAACTGTATGATGTAAACTCCAACAAAAACTATACCTGAAAACAATGGCACAATTATATATTTTTTACTTGTTTTGAGGCTGAAGACTTTTTGACTGCATGATGCCCTGAAATTTCTGATGGTGGCCCTGATTATAATCATGTTAGTATGGATATTCTGCCTGGAACACACATTTTAAAATACATTTGGTGTTAACATACCAACTAGTCTGTCTTATGTGATCCAGAACTTTAACTCATAGTTGTGTTGGCATTGACACAGAGAAAGCAGCTTTGGACCAGTCAAGTCAAATGGTTTTTAAACAGGTTGTCTGGTTAATTTTTTTCCCTTTACTACTGCCCTACTGAAATAAAAAAAAGTTATGCTCACCTCTAATCTCACCTCCGATACAGAGCTACGCTGTCCTCGCTCTCCACCAGTCTTCTGTTTTCTTATGGTCTTGATCTGAACATGACATCACTACTGTAGCTGCTAATTGGCTGCAACGGACACATATCGTTGGTTGACATTATCGTTCCGAGCGCTTACTTTCAATAAGTGAGGACATTCAATGGCATGTGACCACTGCAGTCACTGATGTCCTATTTGGATAAAGACTAGAAGAAAAAAGTAGACTGGCGGAGAGTGAGGATGGCTCAGTTTTTATATTTTATTAACGCTGCAGTGTGGCAAACAAAAAAAAACAAAAACTGGACAACCCCATTAATACTAACCAGTGTTATTTATCTGGTATAAATTGTATTTGGTGTATTATGTGTGAATAATTTGATATGTTTTTTTATATAATATTGATGACCTGAAGAAGGGATGTTGTCCAAAATGTTGCAGTGCTACTACATTATTATTTATACAATGAGGCTTTTACTGTGACATTGAACATAGAATAAACCTCAAAACTGCGTAATTTTCACCGCAACTGGAGTGTTATTTTCTTGTTGGTGTTATAACAGATACACAGTGTGCTATAAGGGGAAAATTTTATAAATGAA